>NW_023609138.1:0-23782 GCF_013339725.1 Rhipicephalus microplus
ATGCAAGATGCTTAAGCATGGCTATGTGTGTTGCGAGCCCACACCCATAGGCCTCCCCGCGATCCTATCCCACCCACCCTCTCGCTATTCCATCTTTGAATCATTGTGCAAAGTAACAATAGAGTCTGCGTGTACAACTTTTTAATCCAATACCTCTCTGCTCTGCGCGAAAGCAGCGTAACTAAGCGTCGTACGCTAAACAGTTGCAAGGAACTTGGCGGGCAATTGTTCATGCAGTGGCCGACGACGATGACGAATTATGGCTTAAGTGGGTATCCACCACAGTTAATAGGGGAACAAGAACAAGCTTGCCATGAGAAGAGGAGAAAAAGAAGATCAAGTTTTGTGATGGGTCAGGGCATTGGATGGCCCCTCGTACGATATTCGCATTGGGCGACGACTGGTGTCTTTCACTGTTTTAAAACGCGTATAAGCCGTATACCCGTCATGCTTTCCCGACAACAAACCTGCCTAGGCAAGTTGACAGCAAGTCACCAGCTTCGGTGTGGCTCAGTGGTAGAATATTGGGCTAGGCTTTTTTCCCTAATTTTGCGCGATGTGGTTACAGACGCCGGCATGGGTGGCGGCGGACAATGCACGTGACCCGAGATGTGATTTAATAACAGCTTTCGCTGTAAATTGCAGGCCAAGGCAATGTGCACAATATCAGGTTATTCCCAACTCTGATTGCGGTGATACAGCATATATAGAAGAGCATGTCATTTTATTCTATGCCGTTTTCCGTCATAAAAAAGGTGCTTGATTTTTGGGGTTTAACGTCCCAAAACCACTATATGATTATGAGAGACGCCGTAGTGGAGGGCTCCGGAAATTTCGACCACCTGGGTTCTTTAACGTGCACCCAAATGAGCACAGGGCCTACAAACATTTCCGCTCCATCGGAAATGCAGCCGCCGCAGCCGGGATACGAACCCGCGACATGCGGGTCAGCAGCCGAGTACCTTAGCCACTAGACCACCGCGCGGGGGCATACAAAAAGGTGCTATATATATATATATAATATATATATAATATATATATTATATATATATATATATATATATATATTAATATATATATATATATATATATATATATATATATATGGGATATGGCACAACGGGGGTGTTGTCAACAAAAATAAATATATTATTTCCCAACAGTTCGGGAGGGGTGCTCCTTCATCATAAGGGAGCACCCTTCCGAAACTGTTGGGAAATAATATATTTCCTTGTGGACACCCCCGTTGTGCCAATCCCATACCTTCATGAAGACTAACTGGCCCTTTGAAATATTACGCCACTAATTTACATATATATATATATATATATATATATATATATATATATATATATATATAATATATATAATATATATAATATATATATATATTATATTGCAAGGGAGTTTAATAGCGACGCAGGTAGTAGGCAGGCAGCCGGTAGGAACAGAAATGCTCGAGCCGTCCAGCGTCTACAGCTCGTGCACACTCGCGCTTCGCCTCCGAGAGAGATGGTCCCACTAGTCAGTGCCTTGCGAATTCCCCATACAATATATATATATATATATATATATTATATATATATATATATATATATATATATATATATATATATATATATATTGCTACGGCGCGCCACAAACGAACATTGTAGAAAAGAGGACGATGCTTAGGGCGAGCTCGTGCTGACTGGGCTCCATATTGTATGCCTGCTGTTTACCAAAAGTAAAGGTTATTTCACACGCCTTCTCCCGTAACATTTTGGTGGAGAGCGCGGGTCTTCCCACAGTCAACACCATGACGATTCTACGTAGCGGACGTTTTGGCTGCCTGTGCGATGCCTGATCAAGACGAGCACGAGGATTCTTCGGAGACTACCCCAACCGTGCTTCGTCAACTACGCAGCAACCAACAGCACCGCATCCAGCTGCTACTAACCGCACCGTCGTCCTGACTCAACCGCGTGACCAGGCACCTTTTCGGGCAGTGACAGTACTGACGTGGAGGAATGGCTTCAGCTGTATGAAAGGGTGAGCGCTCTTACAACTGGGATCCGACGGTCGTTGGTCAATATTATTTTCTACCTTGATGGTACAACTAAAGTGTGGTTTTCCAACCACGAGGAATATATCACGAGTTGGGACACCTGTAAGCAGAAACTCATCGATCTCTTCGGCAAGCCCATCGGTGTCGTCGTGCTGCGCAGAAAGAACTAGCGTGCCGAATCCAGTCCTGTACCGAGTCGTACGTACGTACATGCAAGATGTGCGCCCTCTGCCGGAAGGTTGATGACAAGATGCCGATTGCTTGTCGCGTCATCCAGTAGACCCAGCAGACGTTTCTGAGAGCGATGAGCCTATTTGCGTTTTGGCACTTTCCGCGTTTAGCAACATCGGAGATCAGCAACGCCGTGATTCTCACCTCAGAGATATAAACCTTCGGCTTAGTGGACCCACAACTTCTTCATCTCTCCATATGTTCCTGCTACAAGATGGCGTCTTATATCGCTACAGCATGCATTCTGATGGACTTGAGCTGCTGTTGGTCATACCACAACATATGCGTCAGACTGTCCTTGCACAGTTGCATGATATTCCGACAGCTTGTCACCTGGGAGTTTCAAGAACTTATGACCGCGTTCGACGTCGCTTCTTTTGGCCCGGCATTTACCGATTCGTCTGCCGTTACGTCGCCTCATGCAAACCCTGTCAACACCGCAAAAAACCAGCAAACCTTCCAGCGGGACGCGTTCAGCCCATTCAGATCCCATCTGAACCATTTTATAGGGTAGGTGTTGATTTACTAGGACCGTTTCCTTCATCGGCCAGCGGGAACAAGTAGATAGCAGTTGCCACGAATTACACCACTCGGTATGCCACCATGCAAGCCTTTCCTACCAGCTGTGCGACCGACGTCGCTGACTTTCTTCTAGAAGACGTCATATTACACCACGGCGCTCCTCGGCAACTGCTTACTGATCGGTATCGCTACTTTTTATCACAAGTTATCCAAGACATATTACACTCTTGCACTACAAAACACAAGTTCACAACGGCGTATCATCCTAAAACCAACAGGCTCACGGAGCGGCTAAATAGAACCATCACGGACATGCTCGCCATGTATGTTTCTTCCGACCATCGTGACTGGGACTCCGCCCTTCCATTTGTAACATTTGCCTATAGTACGTCTCGGCATGACACTGCAGGTTTCTCGCCATTTTTCCTCCTGTACGGACGAGAACCTACGTTGCCTTTTGACATGCTCTTTCCTGCCGTTAGCCACACGCCAGAATATGCCCGCAATGTCATCTCTAGAGCTCTAGAGGCACGGGAGATTGCTCGCCGGCGTCTGAGCGATTCGCAAGAACGACAACGACAGGTCTACAACGCGTGCCATCGTGATGTCCACTTCAGTCAAGTTGACACAGTCCTTCTCTGGACGCCGTCGCGGCGAGTTGGCCTGTGCGAAAAGCTGACTTCACCGTACTCGGGTCCGTACCGTGTGGTATATCAAGTCACCGACGTGACATATGAAATTGAACCTCTTAACGCCACCAGTGCGCGATCGTGTTCTCACGTTGTTCACGTCACGAGGCTGAAGCGATATTACTCGTATTAACCAAGCACCGAGACAGTGCCTTCGCCGCCGGGGGTGATGCTACGGGGCGCCACAAACGAACATTGTAGAAAAGAGGACGATGTTTAGGGCGACCTCGTGCTGACTGGGCTTCATATTGTATGCCTGCCTGTTTACCAAAAGTAAAGGTATATTTATTTCAGACGCCTTCTCCCCATAACAATATATATATATATATATATATATATATATATATATATATATATATATATATATATATATATATATATATATATACATATATATATATATATATATATATATATATATATATATATATATATATATATATATATATATATATATATATATATATATATATATATATATATATATATATATATATATATATATATATATTATATAAGCACTTCAAGAAATCTTCAATTATTACGTTGACGTGATAAACAAAGTGTTCTTGAAATGTCGCACCTCATGCATTGATATATACAGCAACCAAAGCCAATACCTTCTTTGTCTGTATATATTATATATATATATATATATATATATATATATATATATATATATATATATATATATATATAATATATATATATATATATTATATATATATATATATGAGGAAGGTTGCTCTGCCCAATGCACATTTCTTGCTATTTTTACAGAACTGGTGCATTATTCAATTATTTAGGAATCTTCTGGTACGCTTTATTATGTAAACACGATCAATACATCAGAGCTAATGCTGCCCCCTGGGATAAGGCTCGAATGTTCGACGCCGTTGTATAAATGCCGACACGCCTTACCAAAAAAAATCTGATAATTGATGGGCAGCGCTGTGTTTGGTGCTATGATTTCACAGCGTATATGCTTGTAGTACAACGTTTAGTTTTTGGACACAAGGGCACGCTAAGAAAGAGTTTAGTCGATTTAATCCTGAACAAGCTTACTGCTGCCTTTGGCGTCACGAAGACAGGACATCTGATATAGGTGGTTTACAATCGTACTCTGGATACATGAGTCTTCTAAGGACGGTCCCGACCAACGGAATAGCCGGAGGCAGAAAGTACTACAGTCAGAGTACACGTTCCTGCTGGAAAAAAACTACACAAATTACGACCCACACCTTAGAAACAGTGAATTTAGCTACGAACGACAAGGTGCCAAAAGGCTGTGAAGCCCCTGTGCAGTATTTATCGATCCATCATCGGCAACCAAGAAAGCTGCGACATTTGTGCAATATTGTGACACTTGTGCAATACGGCGAATTTGTGCAAGACCCTGAAACTTGGCTTGAAGAATCGACCGTGCCTTTGTAATTCACATTTTGAACAACAAAGGCAAGCTGCGTTTATGACTACGTCTACCTCGATGGCGTGCGAAGAACCTGCTGGTGAAACGTCAGTCCTTACTTCTAACCTGGGATGTGTTGACATCTGGATGTGTGTGACATCTGGATAAGTCACAAGCTTCGTCTTTGAAAAAAAGAACCGCTTCCTTGTTGCAGACATGGTTTCACTACACTAAACGAAAGCTTTACGGTGTAGCCGCAAGAGATACTTGTATTTTTTGCACAGCTATGTAGTGCTACCTAACGACAAAAAAAGTTTTCCTGTTTAAAATTATTATGCCGATGATGATGATTATCATCATCAACTTCACCATTATGATCATCATCATCAGCAGCAGCAGCAGTAGCAGCAGCAGCAGCATTATATTTATCAGTCTGACTATAGCCCCTGCAAGGCAAAGGCCCCGCTCATCAAGCGCCGTTATACGCCTAGTAGATATCAGCGGATCTGCTCACAGACCTTCATTGTAGATCTACATGCCATATAATTGAAGGCACGCACCGCGCTGCGTTGCTTTCATGCATGTGCGTTTGAGCGGACACGGCGTTCCTCCGTCATGAAGAAAGGCAGGTGCGGTGCTGTTTAAGTAACGTCGTCGGCGCGAAATGCAGCATGTCGCATTTCGCGCCGGTTGCTGCTGGGCCGCGCCGACGGACGCTGATTGCGACGGCGGCACCTGGCGTCGCACTATAAATTGCTCGCGTTTTGCTAGCGTGGCGTCACTGCGCCCAGACTGCGCGTGCGTCAACATTCTGTCGGTGTATATTGGCCCTTCATGACGCGCTAGCCGCCGTTGCGCTATCTGCACATGTATCAAATTTGGTGTCACGGGAAGCAAATAGACAACAAAGGTAAATAACACGTCCAAACCTGGCATTCATAATATGCGTTTCATGTAAAACATGAATACATCCAAATCTGATAATCATAATTATGCGTTTCATGTAAAACATGTCGGCATGCTACGCCCATAGCGTTCACGCGGCCGTTTCACTGGTTCCACATATACCAAATTTTGTATTACGTGACGTGAATAGACGAATAATGTAAATGACACGTGAAAATATGATAATAATGATATGAATTTCCTGTAAAACATGACTACATGCGGCGCTCATTGCACACTCATGGCTGTTATGCTAACTTGACATGTACCAAAGTTGGTATCAGGTGACGTTATTAAATGACTAAGGCAAATGAAACTTCTGAGCATGATAATCATGACACGAAAGTCAAGCACGACATAATTTAGCTATGCCTCATGACGTTGTGCTGGTTTTAAAGTGGCCTATTTCCATTCTTAATTCATGCTTCACATATCATAGATACCACTGTACGTGAGATCTGCAAATTTTTTACTTATTTGTTTGACATTACATGATTACTGCGGTTCAGGCGACCAAAGGCGACATTATGAGTCCCCTGACTCGGCCTCTAGCACCACACCGTGCATTATTCACGCACACGTTCAGCCAATTTACCCGGTCCGGTGCCTTTTGCTGGATTTACATACCTGCGAACATCGTAATCTCATCGGCCTAATTAACGTCTATCGTGCGTTTTCTTTTTTCTTTCTCTTGGAATCCAATCTGTTGCCTTGAGGACGGCCCGTTATCTTGCTGATGCGCTAAGTGCATGGAAAATACCTATTTCTTCTTTACACCCCTGCATATGGGGAGGCGCTAAAACAGTGATGTCCTCAACTGCCCAAGATGGTCGCAGAGTTCATCAGCGATGTCACAACTGCTGTGTTGACTCCTAAATATATAAGAAGCAATATAGTCTCTCAAATCTCTGAGCCACCTATTCTGTAGCGGACTAAATGGCCACCGATGACTTGTGCGTGATGATCAGGGTAGTGATCAGAGCCGCTTTTGTAACATGTATGACATGCAGGAAATCAAATATGCGTGACTTCGTCGTTCACACTTCTGATTGGCTTCCTCATTCAAACATTACCTCATAGGTTTTCAAAGCATATTTGCGTCATAAAAATGTATTGTCTGATGATTTATCACTGAACAAGATAGAGTAACATAATAAGCTTAAAGACATCGCCAGCAAAACTAAGAACCGTTTAGATCATGATAGGAAGGACTCAGTAAGCATGTTTTTTTCCGTTTAAGGACGCTTTTCGAGACTTTGTCCTGACAGAATTTTATGTTTATCCGTTCAAAACTGTGAAAATAGGGTATATTTGTTTCAGTCGTGCCTCTTTTTTTCATTTTGCAGATCCATTTTCATTCCTAAAAGCCAGGATGATGAAGATTACTATATGTGCAGCAATGTTGCTACAGGCACCTTTAAACCTTTGTGAACGTGTCTTAGGTCAGCGAAGTACGCATTTTCTTGTGTTTTAAAAAAAGCTCGACCAAATTATTTATCTTCTTCTGTAACAGTTTTACAGTGATGACAACACATATTAGTATTGCTGCAGAAAAGCAAACATTTGCTTGCTGACTTTATAAGAATAAACTATGTCACAATATTGCGATAATGTGCTAAACTATTAGTGCTAAATGAAGGAGCTATACCTTTAGTGTAGTTTACTATTCTAATGCGCACTGTTCTGTTCTGTTCTGTTTTAACTGTTTTGTTGTGGAGAGGTTGAGGTGCCTATTGCCTCGGCTACTCCATATCACAAAGTTCTGCAGCGAAAAATAAAATAATATTACAGAACGGTACCCAAAAATTAACAATACGGAAAAGAAAAAAAAGAAAAAAAAACATAATAGCACACTGAAACCAGTTCAAATATCATGTCAATACACAGTTTTCTTCACGCAGTTCCCAGTCATAAACTACTTACACGCACACCTTACTACTCTAATGTCAGTATATACATGAACACAATTTACATAATACCCATCTCTGGCTGTCAGTCATAGGCGCTTGTCCAGTCCGGTGTCCACTAAAACGTCTGCCAGGAAGATTATTGCTTTTTTCTGGAGATGCATCTCAGGCCATGGTCCAAGTAGTTTCTTTATTGTGAGGGGCCGTCTGTCCAAACTTGCTAATTTGTTCTTTAATTTTTCTCTTTCATTCGCGCATATAACGCACTCCAAAAGAATATGGCGAACATTTTCTTCTGCATGACCACAATGGCATTCCGGTGAGCCGGATCGATGTATCTTGTGCAGGAAGCTGTTTGTGTATGCTACTTCCAATCTAAGCCGGTGGATCAATGTCTCTAGGTGTCGTGGGAGGTCTGTCGCTATGGAAAATTTTCTGTGTGGATCAACTTCATAAAGTACCGTTTCCTTTGATTTAGGGTTCTCAAACCACTTCTCCATCAAACAATGGTTAGCTCCTTGCGATATAAAATGCCGAATATCCGCCGCAGACATAGGGATTGCGCAATCCCGTTCTTCCTTCAATGCTTTCTTTGCGAGACTATTTGCATATTCATTTCTCTTTATTCCAATGTGGCTGGGTATCCATTGTAATACGATGTTGTGACCCTGCGATGAGAAATATTCCACAGTTTCTGCGATACATTGTGCTATTTCACCATTTTTGTAAGGTGATCTCAAATTTCTGATTAGCTGAAGAGCAGGTTTTCTATCAGTGCATATCACCCATTTTTGTGTCTTAGGATTCTCGCAGATAAGCTTAACTGCTTCAAAGATAGCCACCAATTCTGCTATCGTCGATGAAGATTTGTGGGATAATTTGTACATCTTCTTTTTCTGAATTTCGGGTATAAAGAGGGCACAGGCTGACGCTTCTTCTGTGCATGATCCGTCTGTATATATCTTCGTTTTTTCATTATGCATTACATGACGCTGATGAAGTACCAACTGTGCCGCTACTAGAGGTGCCATGTCTACTTTCTTCTCTATGCCGTCTTTTTCACGGATAACGTTGAGAAGTGGCAGCGTCCAAGGTGGTTTTGAAGGTTTCCATTGTTTAATTTCTGGTACTACTGCTGAAATGATGATATAGTATCCTGTAGTCTTGTTGCCGTCCTTTGTGTTAGTGCATCAGATAAAAAATGACTTTCATGTTGCGTGAAAGCTCTAAATAAATTTCGAGATGTTTCTTTAGATCGGAGTACTGCCAAAGGTGGCTCTCGAGCCTCCGCATACACTAAACACTGGAAGTTTACCGTGGTAAACCCAGACATATCCTCAAGCTTCTTGCCAATAACAAGTGAAGTCTCCTTTCGGTGGAGGCTGGGAGTCCGTGCAGCAGAGGCAGTGAGTAAGTTACGATGGGGCGTATCCAGGCAACATGTAGGGCTAATAACGACTCTGTAGTACCACCCCATTTGGCCCCGCAGAGATGCCGGAGGATTCGAATGGCCTGATTCACTTTTTGTTCCAGGGACTGGACATGAGGCGACCATGTCAGTCTCCGGTCTAAAATTACTCCCAAAAATGTATGAGTTTTAACCATTTCAATAGGCTAATTTTGCAGAATAATCTGGAAATTTCCAGGCCTTTTTAATGTAAACGGAAGTATGGCTGTTTTAGCCAGACTTAGTGCCATACGTCTTTTTTTAAAAAAGCAGTCTACATAATCCAATCCTTCTTGTAGAGTTTGTTGTATATCCAAAAAAGATGGACCAGACGTCCATATACTTATATCATCAGCATATACTGAACATCTGATGTTAGGTGGAAGATTATACGGGAGTGGCGCCATGACTGCATTAAAGAGAGTAGGGCTTAGCACGCTGCCCTCTGGCACTGCTTGGTTGACGACATGTTCTGACGTTGGGCCCTCCTGCGTAACTACAAAAATTTTCCGGTGCTTCAGGAAGTCAGCGATCCAACGCAGTACCTTGCCCTTGAATCCCTGTAACGCCAGACCTTCCAGAACGTGAACGTGACTCCCTGTGTCGTATGCTCGGTGCACATCAAGGAATACAGCGACAGTGATGTTTCCTTGCGTTCGTTGGTTTTCCACATCTGTGACCAAATCCAGAATGCAGTCCATTGTGCATCTACCTCTTCTGAAGCCGGCTATGCTTTCCGGTAGTAGTTTTTCCATGTCTTGCCACCATAAAATTTGTTCATTGATCATTTTTAGATGCGGAGCATCTAATACTCGAGGCTTGTAGTGCGGCGCCGTCCGCAAGCTTCCTCCTCCTTCTTCCACCATCTGTGCATCCCTTCCTCCTCTACACACCGCGTGCGCTTCTCCTCTTCACGAACATTCGCTAGCTGTATAATGTAGCGCGCATGCGCCGTCACGCTTCGAGAACATCGGCAGCTGACGCGCGCGCATGCGCCGTCGTGCTTCGAGAACATCGGCAGCTGACGCGCGCGCATGCGCCGTTGCGCTTCTCCCCATTCTCGAACATTCGACAGCTGACAGTGCATGCACCGTCGCGCTGTATATATACTAAAGGTTGGTGCTCGCTCGCTCAGTTGCCGCTCGTCGGTTGGTTTGCACAGCGCGTCGACGTTCGAGGTCGCAATGATCGACGTCCCTTCGACCAGCGCCGGCCAAAGTGTTGGCGGAACCGCAACCAAGTCGTCGTCCGAAGACAAGGCAGCGCGGAGAAGAGCTCGCGACGCCGAACGTAAACGTCGGCGTCGAGCAGAAGATGCTCAACTTAGAGAACGTGAAGCCGCTGAGAGACGTCAGCGTCGAGCAGCAGCACCGGATTCGGCCGCTTTGAAACGTAAGCGTCGACAAGAGGACCCGGACTTTCGAAAACGGGAAGCCGAGTGCAAGCGTCGGCGACGAGAGGCCGATCCCGATGCTGCCCGCGAGCGCAAGCGTGCCGAGGTAGCGGCTCCGCATCCTCCTCAGTGTTCCCCCGAGGGAAGCTGCGGGCAATTTTTTTCCATCACTTTTGAAAAACAACTTCTCAAACTAACCGGCCTAAACGAGTCTAACTGCATAGGGCTCTTCCCTGGCTTTAGCAACGGTACTACTTTTGATATCTTCCAACTTTCCGGAACTTTTTCTTCTTGCCAACTTTTATTGTAGATGTCCAACAGGTGTATTTTCCTTTTTTGCACAAATTAGCAAGAGCAGCGTATGTACCTCCTTCTGTTCCTGGTGAACTTGTTCGTTTTACTGAAGACAGCACATGTTGGAGCTCCTCTGGTGTGAAGCTGTCATCCAGATCTGATGAACTGATCGCAGAAAACTTTGTTACAACCGCCGAAGCTGATTATGCTGAGGATTTATATTCTCTAGTTTGGGTCGTCTCTCCATTTCTCAGTATAAGATCGCAAAATTCTTCGGCAATCACACGTTCGCTAACTCCTCGAGACAGCGCTAGAGCCTGTAGTGGTCTCGAGTGGACTACTGGCTGTCGGAGGGCGCGTACCATGTTCCACAGTTGAGGCGCCGAGGTAAATGAAGAAAGTGAGGCACATAAATCTTGCCACCTTTTGGTTGAAAGCTTCTGCAGGTGGTTACGCATTGCAGAATGTACTCTCTGTGCAACCTTGAAATCTTCTAAATTACCCGACCTCCGATATCTTCTTTCAGATCGGCGACGTATTGCCCGAAGCCTCTCATACTCAGCGTCAACACCCCAATACCCATCTGGAATGGGTACTGCACGAGTTGCTTTCGTTAGAAAATTTTTTATCTTCGATGCATACGCACTCTAAGTGAATAACTATAATTTTTTAGCATGCGTCCAGTGCAGAAGGTAAACGCTTTCCGCGTTTACTAAACGTATTCTATCTACATGTGCAAAAAGAAACGATTGTTCTTATGTTAGTGCGGAACATTTTGAAAATACAAATACAAATATTTATCAGTTTTTTCCACAATAAGTGACGTGGATGCATAACTATACGCTGCTTTTTAAGGCCGAAATTGTTATCATACAGCTATGCATTGCTCAGTCCTGTGCCTAAGCCATTACCTAAGAGATTTGTACTTCAGGCTAAATAGCTTGCATGTTTTCTTTTTGCTAGCAAGAACTAGTGATTTTTAGAATTCCAGAGTTAGTATCAATTTTATAAGTGTTCTTCGCGTGGCTAAGTAAGGTTGCTTTAAGGACGATGTTATTGCAATCATTCTTTGTTCTGTCTACAACAGACTTTAAAGATTGCATTCCCGGACCTACCCCAACCTATGGTAAGAAAACCATTTTATCGGTAAATTTTAAAGCTATCCTAATTGACTTCTCTTTTGCAATTTGTGTTTCTTGTCGAAGTGCATAAAATAGATTTGCATGACAAAATTAATTAAGCCAACAAAGAGAAACGTTAAGTTGAAATTCTCAGACACATAAAAACTACAGAAACTGTCCTCATTCAATTTGTCACTGTTTCATCAGTCAAAGAAGACGCAGGACGACTGAAAAGAAAGTGCTCATTCTTTTGCAGGCGTTTTGAATAGTAACACAAGTTCAAGCCCTTAAATGGGCTATGTAAAACACAAAAGTACTAAAGTGGCTATTATATACATGGCGTCCTTGTAAAATATAAGCTGTTTGGTGCATTTGCTAGAAATTAGTGTGAATGGTGGTTTTGTTATTTTTTGCCTTTAAGTCAGACATGAATTTTACCACAATTTTTATATGATATATAAAGTAATATCAGTGTTCACAAAAAATGTTTTCAATCGGTTCAACACTGCGTTGCAACACATGCATTCTGGAATACAAGAATTACTAGAGCTGTACCAAGATGACTCAGCAATAAATATGGAAGTGCAGAATAACGACTTCTGATTAGGCGCGTTCGTATTCACGTTTTAATTCTTGCCGTCTGCAGGAGAAGCTTTCTTTCCGACTCAAACAATATTTTATCCTGACTCCCCTCAATCTGCTCAATGAAGCTTTTCGCCTGGTCTACTTGCAACCTTGTTGCTCAATAAACTCAATCCAGTTCAATAAATTAATGCAATTTGCAAGTACTTGCTGATGGGGAAATGCGTGCAGGAGAAGAAAGTAATGGTTTTGAAGAGGATGTGTAGTTTGTAGAAGGACATTATTTTGGGTGCAACAATAACATGTATAAGAAAACTGCATTGGGTATCAAACAATAAATAGGGGCAACCGACATTGCTGTTGAAGTTAAGAAAAAGATGGACACGGCAGGTCACGCATTGCAAAAGACAGTCGGGCGACCGTCGTTTCCAGTGATGGAATGGCAAAAAAAAACTTTGAAGAAGACCCGGAAAATACAGCAAGTCATGTAGAGCGATCCATAAAAAAACTGTCGTCGTAAACACTTAATAGACCTCACAGGATAAGGTATGTTGGTTGTAATTGGGAGAGGTCTTGGTTCTGAACTGAACGTCAAATAGCGTGACGATTACGAATTTCATCATGAATACGACAGGGGTCGTTAATGGGCAGATGGAATTACCATGAAAGAACCGATGTTTGGTTAGAAAGTGAAGTAATTGATAATGTAGAGTCAGAGCTTTCCAGGCAGCGCCATTTAAAATAGCGCCAGAATATACGAAAAAAGTAATTTTTCACCACGCGTGTCACAGCTGATTTCAACAGAAATAACTACTCGTCAAACTTTCTGATTTGTGACTCTATGAGGAGTCATTCAGTATGCATACAGTAAACAATGGTACACGTTTGTAGCAACTGGGGACATTCGTTTGATCCTTCGTAGTTAACTGCACCAATGGAAACATAACAGTACAGCACGGAAGAATTGAAGGCATGCCACCGCCGCAGTGCCAAGGCCTCTATTGTTGGAATGGAACCTTGACACCAATAGGGTAAGAGTGTTTTGTTCTGGCTGCTAGCTAATGGTAGAAATTACTGCGAAATAAATAGTTCTGACCAACTATTTTAAAAACTGCAGCGCGCCAATCAATCAATATTCAAATATACTTTCTAAAATATGCATTTGTGAAATGAATGGTGCATCAGTTCTTTCGAAAAGTGTTTCTATAAAGCAATGCCAAGCGTGCAGTGCATAACCGACTTCTGACCGAATTCATTGAACTCGGGTTCTTTCTACTATTCACAATTTGCCTTTAAAATTTAAACGAAGTGCCGCTCTATTCTTTATGATGGTTTTAGAAAGATCGGTGCTCTTTACGGTATTACTACCTCTGTTGTTCCGGGTGAAGTACACCTGATGTGTTCGACATTGTAATATAATGGTATTGAAAACATTTTCACGTATATAACTGATGCTGCCCATGCCCAGCTTATACCATAAACACCCTGAAACAGGTTACATCGCGTTTCTAGTAGGATAACCCTCCAGAGTACGTTAGGTTCGGGCAGCATGCTTGCACAGATTTCATTTTTTTATCCGTGACTGTCACTGAATGCTTTAGACAAACTGTACTAAAAATCTTGTACATACGCACAGCTTGAATTCACTGTATTATTAATTTATTGCCATTATTGAGGCTTCTCCATAAAGCATTTGGATGTCTTTTGTACACACAGGCAATCACTCTTGCACTTTCTTCGCAGTCGTGATATCGTCAAAAAGAACTCTTACCTAATTTATGAAGCTATAACATTGTGCTTTCATTCTTGTAAATATGTAAAGCACGTAATTGCACTGGTAACTAGAATCCTCCTTGGTCGGTATTGATGAGAATATTGCTACACTGGCATCGTAATGCCAAGGGTTTTATTTATCACTTAACTATGTGTACCCGAATGTAGGTTTCTTGACACATTTCCCTGACAAGCATTACTATGATATTATCCCATAGTAGGTTTTACATTCATGGCATGTATATCCGAATAAGAAAGGTGGTGTTGACATAATTCGCGTACCATGAAGCTTTCGCCATCCGTATAATTTGATAAAAACCCTAATGTGGCTGTCACCTAAGGAAAACATGCGAGAGATGAGATTGAGTTGTAAAAATCTCCACACTTAAATATTTGAACACAATGGTAGGCCATGAATGAAATATTATTGATGTGTTCCATGCACCGCAGCAATTTCTTTTGGTGGAATTCCGAAATATTCAAGGGAAAAAATGAGTGACATGACGTTCATACCTCAACGTTTACCGCGATGAGTTGGGCACCGGTCATAAAGTGTTCTACTGGGCATGTTTTGTGGGAGCTAATGACATGAATTGCATAACATTACTTGAAATTTGCACTTTCCACATTATTTCCAACGTCACCTTAAAAACATAGGCAGCAAGCACTCACTGCAGTGATTTAAGCTGTTCAAGTCAGTTATGAAATATTTGAATGTTGAAGTGTGTACAAAAACATCAATTAGGATTCCTAAACAGACGCAAGCAGTGATATAGGAAAGCCTCAATAAACCATTGGGATTAACGCATTCTAGGCAACGTGGCCACCTGTTTCAGTTAGGTTTAGGATCTGTGCAGTGCTTTCGTGGTACTTATTAGTGAACTGGAAAGTAACGAAAATGAGTGAGAGAAAAGGCAGAGATTCTAACCAGTTTAACATAATTGGTGTTCCACCAAGCACCGGGGGAAGAGATGGGGAGAGATAGAGGGAAGAGTTGAGAAAGGGAGAAACAGAGGTGGATCACTTGCGCACACACATATTGTCACATGTAGCGCGGGGTGACTGTCTAGGGCGGTATATGGCATCACAGCCTACAGCCACTAATACAGGTCTGTTACCCTTAGGAATTTCATCAATTTCTCGGTTGCTTGAACGGGAAAGCGGAAGGTTGCCGATAGATTGCAAGTGATCTCGCAGTAACCTTCCTCTTCTTTAAGAGAAGCGCTTTTGATAAGGCCTAGTTGATCAGCGCACAAAAGTGTGGGTTAGTCACGAATTCAACTACGCCTGCGCTAGTAGAATTTCCGACGGTATTCGGCTTGCTTGAAGGTAAGAATAAAGCGCAAAGGTATTGTTTTTGTGCCTTGTTGGAGCGTTTCATATACATTAGCACTCCATTTACACAATGGGTGTGGGCGCCTATCAGCACTTTCTTCACGTCAAGCTAATCATTTTGCCCTACTCAGCCTCTTTTTTGTTGCTTACCACAGCTTGGAGTCTCAATATACGTAGGATCGGCCATAATTCATCGCACTAATATAAAAATAAGCGATCCATGAAATAATTTCTCTAGATACTCTTTTACACTTTTGATATTTTCTCTTTCAGATGTCCGTCACCAAAGCCTGTTAAAATTGATGCCTACACGGACGTCCCTCACAATGGATCATGGCCTCTGTGCTGCTATTATCAGCGTGAATGTGATTACAAACGGTGGAAGTACTGAAATACGGGCTGCTTGGTGCACGTTATTGTTAATGGCAAAAATATTAAACCAAACAAACGAAGACAAGCTACCGGACAGCCTCTCAGCTTCTTCTCTGTTTTTTACCTTCTCTTATAACAAATGCGTGCTTGGCCGTTTTACACCATTTTTTTCAAAGTTCAGAAAGCCAGGTTGTGTAGGTGCATATTAACAATTCGAAAATCAGTGACTGTAGTAACAAGACAGCTATAGATACGGAGCAGTTCAATGTGAGCGTGTAATAAAGCAGTTGATCAATGTTTCATTTTGCCAACCTAGAATATTCTCACGTTATTTTTACCCTGAAAATTGGTGGCGGAAGTTTTCAGTCAAAAGCGGATTATTCTGATACCTGTACCCAGCAAAGTACTGCAAGTAACACTCATACCTAAATGATAGTGACGTAAATTTTTGTCGATCACTCAAAACCTCGTTCACCGCATCTATCACACTACCTTTTTGTGAATGAGTCATGTTACACTCGAGCACACACCGGTAGTCACAAATCTGCGAGTGCATACGTCATTTCAAGGGGCGTGCACATCTTCTCGGAATGAAAAAAATGTCCCACCTTCCCGAAGGAAATGGTGAGCAAAGGCGATTGGATTTCTAGCCCCGAAATAGGAGTTCTTGCCCCGTTGCCGCCCAACATTCACCTTCATTGACTTCTGCCATCGCCTTGAGAGGCGCCCAGCCAGTGAACTGTCTATAGTGAGGAGCAACTGGACGGGATAGTAGGGATTCAGGAGGAGAGAGAGCGAACTGCGAAAAAAGGAGCGGCACAAGACACCACCTACCATATGCTACACTCTCTTGCACCACAACCTCCGATTGCTAGGGGCGAGGATAAGCACGTGTGCCTGCAGCTGTTGCCATTGTAGATTAAATGACAGCAGAGAGACAACACTTGCCGGCGTGCGCACACCACCATGGATGCCGCGGACAACGCCGGATACCTGACATAGCCCGACTAAGAAATGCACTCGTGTTTAAAAATACCCATGAATAATATGCTCCCTAATGCACAACGTGAGCGTATCTGTACACGTGTTTTTATTGGTAGTGTATTGATTTCAAGATTTCAAGAAGTATATATAGGTAATACTCAACAATCGCACTGAGCGATCAGAATTTCTGTTGTAACGATTTAAATGTGCATTTTTATACACCTCTTTTATGTCGCTATGAACCTGACCGCAAAAAAGCAATGTTGGCTCTGATGACAGAGATGCAGTAAAAACGGCACTACTATCACACGCTAGCAAAATGCGTAATAACAAGTACTTGGCGTAAATTGTTGCACCATTATCTGTGGGTACAGCAAGCACAGTGAAAGGCAGTGTTTCATTCATACTTGATATTTTGTTCTTGCATATTGTTTCTCAATTATGATTTTTACATTTATTTCGATTAGATTTTACTGAGCAAGGACGTTTAGTGGGGCTAGTTGGTTGGGTTAATTAGTAAAAACAGCGGAAAAAGAATGCACGAGCATCGAAGGACAAACGAGCGTTGACTATCGTGTGAAACACACGATATATACAACTGAATCAGAACAAGGATGATTAGAGCATGCACGGAACTTCCTTTTGTTTGTAGAAAAGAGTGATTGACTGGATACTTACACGCTTATGATCATGCGTTGCAGTAGTGTCAGTTTTTTGTGTTCTCACCTGTAGTCTCTTCCTTGCTTTTATTATTTATACAGGAGAGTATCCGCAGAGAAAGACACATGTTGCATTCCTTGTATTTCTGGACCTTGCGTGTATGCTTAGATAATCTAGAATTGAAGCAAAATTCCATCAGGCCAACGTGAGTTCACCGATAGCTAACATCACAGAATACACACATAGTTTACTGAGCACGGGACGCATTTATTCGTCTGCTCGTAATATATATGGGCCATCTTTTCTGCAGCTTCCGTCAGTAACTCCTCAGACCTGAGACAACTTCGGTAAAGAAGATGCAACAGGAACGTTAGCTCACTTAGCAATTTTTCTCCCATTGTGTGAAGTAGCATGCATACATATAACGATCGCGGTGGATCACTTTCCTGCAAAGAGCCCGCTACACAATTGCACAGACTTGTGCTTCCTTCGTAGTACAACTTCAATCTTCAATCAAAACTTGAATACTCCGCATCGGTCCAGACGTGATGACTTCGTACTCTAAATTTGTGAAGCGAAGCATAGCTAAGCAATGATTTCTTAATGAACTTACACTGATGTCTTTATGACGTGATGGCGAAATTTAACAAACAAGCACATCGTGTAAGAGACGAGCGGTTACTCTTATGAACTTGGCCTACCTCGAGATAAACTCTGGCCCCTGTGCGACATACTGTGATGTAAATGAGTGCATTTCAGTCCTGTTAACATTTATCAACTAAGTTTTCCAAAATCATTCGCATGCAACCGAAGTGTCAACTGAACACCACGCAAAGCGTACTCATCAATCGCTCCTGATGCATTTGTTATTGTAATAGGTCGCTAGCAATTACCGCCATTGTTGCCACACAGGGTGTCATGTTTAGTGCGATGATGGTGTCTACCCTTAGGTAAATTGCAACGTCCTGTTTGTGTGCTGTATGATTCTCCGAAGCAACATGAGGACGCAACTTGTATGTTTCCCAACTGTCGCGATATGGCCGCCATTTTTATGTCACATCAAGGCGTCGTCCTGTATGTTGCCTATCTGTGACCGTCCTATATGCTTCCTAAATGTCGCAATATGGCCGCTGCTTTAATATCGCGTCAAAGTGTCTGTTCTGTATGTTTCACATCTGTGACCGTCTTGTGTGTCTCTTAGCTGGTACAATTTGGCCGCCGTTTTTATGTCGCCTCAAAGTCTCCGTCCTCTATGTGTCCTATAAATAGCCACGTTTTATGCGGACCAAACATTGGGCCCATTGCACCATCTCCACAGAGTGGTATAATACGGTTGCTGTAACTTAGATGCACATGGACATGCATACGATAATCTGCAAAATTATTGATTCATTGTCATTTAAACTACAGTTTAAAACATTTTACAGACAATAATTCACTAGGTAATTACATATGTTGATGATTGAAGAAAGATAAGATTCACAGATCCGCCTTAACTCCATGGAGCTTTACCACATCATCAACAACTTATTAGTTTTCATTTTTCAGCACCTTTCTAGGTAATAGAGACTTCGTTCATTTCTGAAAAACACACTCTTCACAACAGTAATTTTTGATCGCAAGGCAATTTTCAAGGCATTCGAAACACTATGGGCTGCCTAAGTAAGCTCTGCACGCCCAAATTAGCCCTCTAATGTACGATATGCAAAGTGTATAACAGTGACTTGCTCAGATTCACATGCTAATAAGAAATAGATGCAGCCTTTCAGAGTATGAAAGAAGGAACAATAATAACTTAGCCACTAACCAAGATTACATGCGACAGCCATTAGGTATTCCGAAAAATGGAAAATACGATAAATAACATGAGTACACACTACCCAGAGCTGTTCAAAGCGCATGCATGCTAAAATAAAAAATATATTGCAGTTTTTAGGAATATGATGAACACAACATCAGTGCACTAGCAGAGAGGCCTGGTTGGCACCAAGCTGCTGTACTCAACATGCATCATTGAAATCAAGACTACAACCTACAACCAGTATACCCTTCGCGTTACTATTGACTGCTGAATTGAAGGCCGTGGAATCAAACCCTGGCTGTGGTGGCCACAACTTTGATCAACAAATTAGTGCTTGAGACCTGTATTTAGACGTAGGTGCATTTAAAAGAGCCCCAGGTGGTTCAAATTTCTGAAGCCCTCCACTACGGCGTCCCTGATCATCATACTATGGTTATAACCCGTTGAACTCGGTAAATATTACTCTCATTATACTTCTAGTGAAATAAAGCAGGGATAATATTATGTAGGTAAAAAATTCACAACTCATCCCCAATTCTCGCATTCAAATTACAATATTCTAGAATGCCTTCCTTCTATCAGTTATCACCAACAATGTTAAACATGAGTAACGTATCACTCTGAAATATTAATATAACACATGGTTAGGTATTAGCAAAGCTAAGTGTAATCAATTGCGACAGTAGGGAATCACTTGATTGCGCTTATTAAATGAACTGCCGAAGACAATGAAATGACTAATGTTACAAACACGTACTAAAATGAAATGTTCACTGATGGTTACAGTGAAAATAGCATCATCATGGCGCAACTTTTTTATCACAACACGCGAAGTGTTTTCAAATGGCGAATTACATATAAAGCAATAATTTCAACGTGACTCGTGAACTTCAGGGCAACTGAGTCAGTAGCTCCTGAGTCAGTTGCAAATGAAATCTGGCGTAGGAATTTTTTTTATTGATAACACTAATAAAGAAGTAATCCCGAAAAAATCTGAAACAAATTATCGGTTAGAATGTTCAGTGGCGTACACATATGTCAACATTGCACTTCAAAGCAGTCCTGTCACTGAAAGATGGTGAAGAAAAAAAGAAACGCTTCTACTTCAGTGGCTAACAAATAATCTGCGCGGAAACATTCTTTAGAAATTCTTTTATTTATTTATTTATTTATTTATTGAAAATACCTTATTGACCCAACAGGGCATTGTGTAAGGGAAGCATAAAGGGAATACATACATGAATTGGTACACTTTCCATACAAACAATAACATGAACTAAATGTCAATTATTATTAAAATTCTAATAGGAATAAGAATGAGAAAATATTAATAATAATTTTATTAGGAATAGAACGGCAATTAACATCAGATGGCTATACGCGTGAGATAATGATTTAAAACAAGCTAAAAAACAAGCACAAATTGTGAAAAGACCTTCCATTATTCAAAAGAAAACATCACTGAATAAAACACAACATAACTGAATGGCATGTTAGTATTTAAACCAACAAACAAAATAAGTTTAAAGTAAGAGAAAAAAACGAGATACAATTAGTGGATAAACGCGTAGGTGCCGATTTCGATATGAATCAAACATGCAGTTAATCTAATAAATGGGTGAGTAAAAGGTGCCGGAATTTTTCCCGATTGCGTTCTGCAACGATATCATTTGGAAGGCTGTTTCACATGCGGATGACGTGGGGGAGTGCAGATGAGTTGAAAATGTATGTTTTACCGTATATGCATGTGAAAGAAAGATGATTATTCAGTCTCTTTGATGTGAATGCAGATTTTTGCAATGTCAATGATAATGGCCTTGTTTTATGTACGTATTTATGGAATTATTTACTACTTCTGATAACATCGCAAATGTTATCAGAAGTAGTCTTTTTCGTATGAAATAAATTAAAACAGTCGTTCCTAGAAGTCAAACAAAAAAAAGCGTTACCTATCCTGCAGCAGACACGGCTTTTGGATGTGCCTTCCTATCTCTGGCAAGGTTGTGGGTTGGGCATGTTCATTTGCTGCGGCCAATAATTTATCCCATCATAGCGAACAGTTTTGACTCATCGTGGTGAAGCATTGGGTACATTCGTTTTTACTGCTTGGTAGTCCATGCCTCGTTTGTGGCTTATTGCTACTTAGCAGGCAACTTGTGGCGTCTGTTTGAAACGCCATTAAGTGCAGGGTCTCTTTCTTTGGTAGCTCTTCTCTATTAGACAACTGCTGCAAAGGGCAAATGAAGCAAAATGAAATGTCGCTCTCACGAGCCACTTTTAGAGGCGATAGTGCCAGGCTAGGATAAAGAAAAACGAGCTGCCGCCGAATGCCGCTGCTAGGCACATACATCGACTGGCTACAGTGGTGTTTTGCGTGAAGCGCGTCATCGAGGACACGTAATGATGTAGGCCGGAACATCACTGTCAGCGGACCCCATGACCGGGTGGTGGGCGCAGGCTATTGCGGGGGTCTCTGACAGATACGGCAGCGAGCGTCTACACAACGATCTCGGGGCTCCAATTTGCGACTTCAAGTGCTCGCCCCGGGCTGCGATGTTGCTGCGCTAAAGGACTCGGCCACTATGGCATTGCTGACCTCCACGAATGGAGGCATTCGAGCATTGTACCTAAACCGTGGGATGTGACCTTTGCCTGAGAACACCGTGCACGAACCTATGAAAACCCCGCACAGCAGTGTTTACAACAGACGAGTGGGGAGCATAGGGGGAGAGGGAGACAAATTCCGGACCGTGCCAAGTGCGCATGGGGAATAAACCAACTGTATACAACCGTACTACCTGTTTGGGTCGCGCTCTTCATTACCGCCACTTTTGTGAAGAGCGCCTCTGATTTTGAAGAATATTTTCACGCCCATCGAATCAGCTATTCCAGGAATCCTCGTTGCAGTTTTCCTGTATATTGTGACGCGAGGGTATTTCAGAGCACCCATTAGCATGAGCATTCCAAAAAATATTTGGATTTATTTGTCCATAGTGGTTCATAGGTACCGTCTTCTTGTAAGACATATCTGTTTGTGAAATAAGCAAGGTCTTCAAATATCTGTTCGGTGAAGTACTTGCTAAAATACACAAGTGGCTGCTCGTGTGTCGACGCTATTTCGGAAGTGTTGTGGCAGTTAACATCGCTAGTAGCAAACTCTTTCTTCATCCATTTGATCTCAGCCTTTTTGGACGTCAGAGGCTCTTTCATGAAAATGACGGTAATGTCTGGTCATGGATGCACGCACCTGAATATTGGCATGCTAAAACAAACACCGTAATTTAAAGAGAAACTACCTTCAGGCAGTTTTGCGTGATATTTTTTCCGAGACCACAAAATATTATCACACAATCTCGAGCAATCTCACTGTGTTTTCATCATGTCTTTCATTTCATCATCTGAAAAGTCTTCATCTGAGATTTCTCTGTGTGATTTTTTCATGAGGACTTCTTCTGATGTTGCATCAACTTTTTGACGTTCTCATGCATAATTCTCAAGTTATGCAGACAAAATATTCACTCATAATCATCACTTGTGCGCGCACGATGAAAAATAGCTGCCCAACAACAAAGGTGGCTCTAAGGGGCAACGTCCACAATCATAGACGAGGTAGTTCGCGCATATTTTCTCAAGTTACAAATTGGTTTTTGTTGCAAAATTATTGTTTATTAGCATGTGGTATGTGTGAGATCTTCCTGACAAATTAATAATTGCATTACATCTTGAATGGAGTGATCTGAAAGCTTTAAAAGTGATAGGCACCTACGTGTACCGCCGTAAAACGAGGAGGCGTCCATCTTTGAGAGTTGTTTTTGTAATTATTTTGTGTCTTGTGTGAAAGGTGGCGCCACGGGTTCTAGCAGCGACATGTACAGAAGATGAAAAGCTACAGAAGTGTAATAACTATGGTCTAGCACAGGTAGGACAAGACCACATAATATGGGGTCGACCCAACAACCCTCCACCCGAGGAGCTCCTGCAGCCATCTCTCGTACCTGGAGCCTGAGAGGTCCTTAAGCAGCCCGAATTTGCATATACAGGCGAAACTGGCGGACTAGTTTGCTAGTGTTGCGGCCCTTTAGGCCCCAACCTAGCCCCCGCCAAACTTGGTTTCCCCCATTTCTCCTCCCCTTTCTGAATAATAAAGTTTATTCCTCCCCCTACAGACAGAGGGTGCACTGCTTGAGCGCGATATTCAAAGTTAATTTTGAGATATAGAGCCTTGAATTCGGCATCCACTAATGATGACGGTGCGCATGAAGGGGGTAGAT
>NW_023609139.1:0-17227 GCF_013339725.1 Rhipicephalus microplus
CTCATAGCTTTGAAGATATGATTCTGATAATGGTGGTGAGAGTGGTAGCAAGACTGCCTCCGTGGCGGCAATGGGCTAGCGCGATCTGGTCTGTTAACCGAAAGGTTAAAGTTTTGAGCCCTCCCGGGAGTGGTGTGTTGCTTTTTTTGCGGTAATAGCTTTGAAGATATGTTCTGATGGTGGTGAGAGTCGGAGCAGCACTGTCTTCGTGGCGCAATTGGCTAGCGCGATAGGCTGTTAACCGAAAGGTTGGAGGTTCGAGCCCAACCGGTGGTGGTGCGGCGCTTTTTTGTTTCTTTGGGGTGATAGGCTCTAAAGAAATGGTTCGGACTGTGGTGAGAGTGCAGCAGGACTGTCTTCGTGGCGCAATTGGCTAGCGCGATCGGCTGTTAACCGAAAGGTTGGAGGTTCGAGCCCACCCGGTGGTGGTGCGGCTCTTTTTTTCTTGGGGCGATAGCTCTGAAGAAATGGTCTGACGGTGGTGAGAGTGGAGCACGACTGTCTCTGTGGCGCAGTGGGCTAGCGCGATCGGCTATTAACCGAAAGGTTGGAGGTTCGAGCCCACCCGTTGGTGGTGCGGCGCTTTTTTTTTCTTTGGGCTGATAGCTCTGAAGAAATGTTCTGACGGTGGTGAGAGTGGAGCGGGACTGTCCCCGTGGCGCAATTGGCTAGCGCGATCGGCTGTTAACCGAAAGGTTGGAGGTTCGAGCCCACCCGGTGGTGGTGCAGCGCTTTTTTTTCTTTGGGCTGATAGCTTTGAAGATATGTTCTGATGGTGGTGAGAGTGGAGCACGACTGTCTCCGTGGCGCAATTGGCTAGCGCGATCGGCTGTTAACCGAAAGGTTGGAGGTTCGAGCCCACCCGGTGGTGGTGCGGTGCTTTTTTTTCTTTGGGCTGATAGCTTTGAAGATATGTTCTGATGGTGGTGAGAGGGGAGCAAGACTGTCTCCGTGGCGCAATGCGCCAGCGCGATCGGCTTTTGACCGAAAGGTTGGAGTTTCGAGCCCTCCCGGGAGTGGTGTGTTGCTTTTTTCTTTGCGCTGATAGCTTTGAAGATGTGTTCTAATGGTGGTGAGCGTGGAGCACTATGGTCTCCGTGGCGCAATTGGCTAGTGCGATTGGCCGTTAACCGAAAGGTTGGAGGTTCGAGCCCACCCGGTGGTGGTGCAGCGCTTCTTTTTCTTTGCGCTCATAGCTTTGAAGATATGTTCTGATAATGGTGAGAGTGGAGCAAGACTGCCTCCGTGGCGCAATGGGCTAGCGCGATCGGCTGTTAACCGAAAGGTTAAAGTTTTGAGCCCACGCGGTGGTGGTGCGGCGCTTTTTTTTTCTTTGTGGTGATAGCTCTGAAGAAATGGTCTGACGGTGGTGAGAGTGGAGCAGGACGGTCCGCCTGGCGCAATTGGCTAGCGCGATCGGCTGTTAACCAAAAATTTGGAGGTTCGAGCCCTCCCGGGTGGGGTGTGTTGCTTTTTTTTGCGCTGATAGCTCTGAAGATATGTTCTGATGGTGGTGAGAGTGGAGCACGATTGTCTCCGTGGCGCAATTGGCTAGCGCGATAGGCTGTTAACCGAAAGGTTGGAGGTTCGAGCCCAACCGGTGGTGGTGCGGCGCTTTTTTTTTCTTTGGGTGATAGCTCTAAAGAAATGTTCTGACGGTGGTGAGAGTGGAGCACGACTGTCTCCGTGGGGCAATTGGCTAGCGCGATCGGCTGTTAACCGAAAGGTTGGAGGTTCGAGCCCAACCGGTGGTGGTGCGGCGCTTTTTTTTTCTTTGGGGTGATAGCTCTGAAGAAATGGTCTGACGGTGGTGAGAGTGGAGCGGGACTGTCCCCGTGGCGCAATTGGCTAGCGCGATCGGCTGTTAACCGAAAAGTTGGAGGTTAGAGCCCTCCCGGGTGGGGTGTGTTGCTTTTTTCTTTGCGCTGATAGCTTTGAAGATATGTTCTGATGGTAGTGAGAGTGGAGCACGATTGTCTCCGTGGCGCAATTGGCTAGCGCGATCTGCTGTTAACCGAAAGGTTGGAGGTTCGAGCCCACCCGGTGGTGGTGCAGCGCTTTTTTTTCTTTGGGCTGATAGCTTTGAAGATATGTTCTAATTGTGGTGAGAGTGGCGCAGGACTGTCTCCGTGGCGCAATTGGCCAGAGCGATCGGCTGTTAACCGAAAAGTTTGAGGTTCGAGCCCTCCCGGGAGTGGTGTTTTGCTTTTTTTTGCGCTGATAGCTTTGAAGATATGTTCTGATGGTGGTGAGAGTGGAGCACGACTGTGTCCGTGGCGCAATCGGCTAGCGCGATCGGCTGTTAACCGAAAGGTTGGAGGTTCGAGCCCACCCGGTGGTGGTGCGGTGCTTTTTTTTCTTTGGGCTGATAGCTTTGAAGATATGTTCTGATGGTGGTGAGAGGGGAGCAAGACTGTCTCCGTGGCGCAATGCGCTAGCGCGATCGGCTTTTGACCGAAAGGTTGGAGTTTCGAGCCCTCCCGGGAGTGGTGTGTTGCTTTTTTCTTTGCGCTGATAGCTTTGAAGATATGTTCTGATGGTGGTGAGAGTGGAGCAAGACTGTCTCCGGGGCGAAATGGGCTAGTGCGATCGGCTGTTAACCGAAAGGTTGGAGGTTCGAGCCCACCCGTTGTGGTGCAGCGCTTTTTTTTCTTTGCGCTGATAGCTTTGAAGATATGTTCTGATGATGCTGAGAGTGGAGCAAGACTGCCGCCGTGGCGCAATGGGCTAGCGCGATCGGCTGTTAACCGAAAGCTTGGAGTTTCGAGCCCTTCCGGGAGTGATGTGTTGCTTTTTTCTTTGCGGTAATAGCTTTGAAGATATGTTCTGATGGTGGTGAGAGTGGAGCAGGACTGTCTTCGTGGCGCAATTGGCTAGCGCAATCGGCTGTTAACCGAAAGGTTGGAGGTTCGAGCCCAACCGGTGGTGGTGCAGCGCTTTTTTTCTTTGGGGTGATAGCTCATAAGAAATGTTCTGACGGTGGTGAGAGTGGAGCACGACTGTCTTCGTGGGGTAATTGGCTAGCGCGATCGTCTGTTAACCGAAAGGTTGGAGGTTCGAGCCCACCCGGTGGTGGTGCGGCGCTTTTTTTTTCTTTGGGGTGATAGCTCTGAAGAAATGGTCTGACGGTGGTGAGAGTGGAGCAGGACGGTCCGCGTGGCGCAATTGGCTAGCGCGATCGGCTGTTAACCGAAAATTTGGAGGTTCGAGCCCTCCCGGGTGGGGTGTGTTGCTTTTTTTTTGCGCTGATAGCTTTGAAGATATATTCTGATGGTGGTGAGAGTGGAGCACGATTGTCTCCGTGGCGCAATTGGCTAGCGCGATCTGCTGTTAACCGAAAGGTTGGAGGTTCGAGCCCACCCGGTGGTTGTGCGGCGCTTTTTTTTCTTTGGGCTGATAGCTTTGAAGATATGTTCTAATTGTGGTGAGAGTGGAGCAGGACTGTCTCCGTGGCGCAATTGGCCAGCGCGATCGGCTGTTAACCGAAAAGTTGGAGGTTCGAGCCCACCCGGTGGTGGTGCGGTGCTTTTTTTCTTTGGGCTGATAGCTTTGAAGATATGTTCTGATGATGGTGAGAGTGGAGCAAGACTGCCTCCGTGGCGCAATGGGCTAGCGCGATCGGCTGTTAACCGAAAGGTTGGAGTTTCGAGCCCTCCCGGGAGTGGTGTGTTGCTTTTTTCTTTGGGGTGATAGCTCTGAAGAAATGTTCTGACGGTGGTGAGAGTGGAGCAGGAGTGTCCCCGTGGCGCCATTGGCTAGCGCGATCGGCTGTTAACCGAAAAGTTGAAGGTTCGAGCCTTCCCGGGTGGGGTGTGTTGCTTTTTTCTTTGCGCTGATAGCTTTGAAGATGTTTTCTAATGGTGGTGAGCGTGGAACACTATTGTCTCCGTGGCGCAATTGACTAGCGCGATTGGCCGTTAACCGAAAGGTTGGAGGTTCGAGCCCACCCGGTGGTGGTGCAGCGCTTCTTTTTCTTTGCGCTCATAGCTTTGAAGATATGTTCTGATAATGGTGAGAGTGGAGCAAGACTGCCTCCGTGGCGCAATGGGCTAGCGCGATCGGCTGTTAACCGAAAGGTTAAAGTTTTGAGCCCTCCCGGGAGTGGTGTGTTGCTTTTTTTTGCGGTAATAGCTTTGAAGATATGTTCTGATGGTGGTGAGAGTGGAGCAGCACTGTCTTCGTGGCGCAATTGGCTAGCGCGATAGGCTGTTAACCGAAAGGTTGGAGGTTCGAGCCCAACCGGTGGTGGTGCGGCGCTTTTTTTTTCTTTGGGGTGATAGCTCTAAAGAAATGTTCTGACGGTGGTGAGAGTGCAGCAGGACTGTCTTCGTGGCGCAATTGGCTAGCGCGATCGGCTGTTAACCGAAAGGTTGGAGGTTCGAGCCCACCCGGTGGTGGTGCGGCTCTTTTTTTTCTTTGGGGCGATAGCTCTGAAGAAATGGTCTGACGGTGGTGAGAGTGGAGCACGACTGTCTCTGTGGCGCAGTGGGCTAGCGCGATCGGCTATTAACCGAAAGGTTGGAGGTTCGAGCCCACCCGTTGGTGGTGCGGCGCTTTTTTTTCTTTGGGCTGATAGCTCTGAAGAAATGTTCTGACGGTGGTGAGAGTGGAGCGGGACTGTCCCGTGGCGCAATTGGCTAGCGCGATCGGCTGTTAACCGAAAGGTTGGAGGTTCGAGCCCACCCGGTGGTGGTGCAGCGCTTTTTTTTCTTTGGGCTGATAGCTTTGAAGATATGTTCTGATGGTGGTGAGAGTGGAGCACGACTGTCTCCGTGGCGCAATTGGCTAGCGCGATCGGCTGTTAACCGAAAGGTTGGAGGTTCGAGCCCACCCGGTGGTGGTGCGGTGCTTTTTTTTCTTTGGGCTGATAGCTTTGAAGATATGTTCTGATGGTGGTGAGAGGGGAGCAAGACTGTCTCCGTGGCGCAATGCGCCTAGCGCGATCGGCTGTTGACCGAAAGGTTGGAGTTTCGAGCCCTCCCGGGAGTGGTGTGTTGCTTTTTTCTTTGCGCTGATAGCTTTGAAGATATGTTCTGATGGTGGTGAGAGTGGAGCAAGACTGTCTCCGTGGCGCAATGGGCTAGCGCGATCGGCTGTTAACCGAAAGGTTGGAGGTTCGAGCCCACCCGGTGTGGTGCGCGCTTTTTTTCTTTGGGCTGATAGCTTTGAAGATATGTTCTGATGTGGTGAGAGTGGAGCACGGACTGTCTCCGTGGCGCAATTGGCCTAGCGCGATCGGCTGTTAACCGAAAAGGTTGGAGGTTCGAGCCCTCCCGGGAGTGGTGTTTTGCTTTTTTCTTTGCGCTGATAGCTTTGAAGATATGTTCTGATGGTGGTGAGAGTGGAGCAAGACTGTCTCCGTGGCGCAATTGGCTAGCGCGATCGGCTGTTACCCGAAAGGTTGAGGTTCGAGCCCACCCGGTGGTGGTGCGGTGCTTTTTTTCTTTGGGCTGATAGCTTTGAAGATATGTTCTGATGGTGGTGAGAGGGGAGCAAGGACTGTCTCCGTGGCGCAATGGCTAGCGCGATCGGCTGTTAACCGAAAGTTGGAGGTTCGAGCCCTCCCGGTGGTGGTGTGGCGCTTTTTTTCTTTGGGCTGATAGCTTTGAAGATATGTTCTGATGGTGGTGAGAGTGGAGCAGGACTGTCTCCGTGGCGCAATTGGCTAGCGCGATCGGCTGTTAACCGAAAGGTTGGAGGTTCGAGCCCACCCGGTGGTGGTGCGGCGCTTTTTTTTCTTTGGGCTGATAGCTTTGAAGATATGTTCTGAATGGTGGTGAGAGTGGAGCAGGACTGTCTCCGTGGCGCAATTGGCTAGCGCGATCGGCTGTTAACCGAAAGGTTGGAGGTTCGAGCCCACCCGGTGGTGGTGCGGCGCTTTTTTTCTTTGGGCTGATAGCTTTGAAGATATGTTCTGATGGTGGTGAGAGTGGAGCAGGACTGTCTCCGTGGCGCAATTGGCTAGCGCGATCGGCTGTTAACCGAAAGGTTGGAGGTTCGAGCCCACCCGGTGGTGGTGCGGCGCTTTTTTTTCTTTGGGCTGATAGCTTTGAAGATATGTTCTGATGGTGGTGAGAGTGGAGCAGGACTGTCTCCGTGGCGCAATTGGCTAGCGCGATCGGCTGTTAACCGAAAGGTTGGAGGTTCGAGCCCACCCGGTGGTGGTGCGGCGCTTTTTTTTCTTTGGGCTGATAGCTTTGAAGATATGTTCTGATGGTGGTGAGAGTGGAGCAGGACTGTCTCCGTGGCGCAATTGGCTAGCGCGATCGGCTGTTAACCGAAAGGTTGGAGGTTTCGAGCCCTCCCGGTGGTGGTGCTGCGCTTTTTTTCTTTGGCTGATAGCTTTGAAGATATGTTCTGATGGTGGTGAGAGTGGAGCAGGACTGTCTCCGTGGCGCAATTGGCTAGCGCGATCGGCTGTTAACCGAAAGGTTGGAGGTTCGAGCCCACCGGTGGTGGTGCGGCGCTTTTTTTTTCTTGGGCTGATAGCTTTGAAGATATGTTCTGATGGTGGTGAGAGTGGAGCAGGACTGTCTCCGTGGCGCAATTGGCTAGCGCGATCGGCTGTTAACCGAAAGGTTGGAGGTTCGAGCCCTCCCGGGAGTGGTGTGTTGCTTTTTTCTTTGCGCTGATAGCTTTGAAGATATGTTCTGATGGTGGTGAGAGTGGAGCACGACTGTCTCCGTGGCGCAATTGGCTAGCGCGATCGGCTGTTAACCGAAAGGTTGGAGGTTCGAGCCCACCCGGTGGTGGTGCGGCGCTTTTTTTCTTGGGCTGATAGCTTTGAAGATATGTTCTGATGTGGTGAGAGTGGAGCAAGGACTGTCTCCGTGGCGCAATGGGCTAGCGCGATCGGCTGTTAACCGAAAGGTTGGAGGTTCGAGCCCTCCCGGGAGTGGTGTGTTGCTTTTTCTTTGCGGTAATAGCTTTGAAGATATGTTCTGATGGTGGTGAGAGTGGAGCAGGACTGTCTCGTGGCGCAATTGGCTAGCGCGATCGGCTGTTAACCGAAAGGTTGGAGGTTCGAGCCCAACCGGTGGTGGTGCGGCGCTTTTTTTTCTTTCGGGTGATAGCTCTGAAGAAATGTTCTGACGGTGGTGAGAGTGGAGCACGACTGTCTCCGTGGGGCAATTGGCTAGCGCGATCGGCTGTTAACCAAAAGGTTGGAGGTTCGAGCCCACCCGGTGGTGGTGCGGCGCTTTTTTTTTCTTCGGGCTGATAGCTCTGAAGAAATGTTCTGACGGTGGTCAGAGTGGAGCAGGACTGTCCCCGTGGCGCGATTGGCTAGCGCGATCGGCTGTTAACCGAAAAGTTGAAGGTTCGAGCCTTCCCGGGTCGGGTGTGTTGCTTTTTTCTTTACGCTGATAGCTTTGAAGATATGTTCTAAAGGTGGTGAGAGTGGAGCAGGACTGTCTCCGTGGCGCAATGGGCTAGCGCGATCAGCTGTTGACCGAAAGGTTGGAGTTTCGAGCCCTCCCGGGAGTGGTGTGTTTGGTTTTTTTTTGCGCTGATAGCTTTGAAGATATGTTCTAATTGTGGTGAGAGTGGCGCAGGACTGTCTCCTTGGCGCAATTGGCCAGCGCGATCGGCTGTTAACCGAAAAGTTGGAGGTTCAAGCCCTCCCGGGAGTGATGTTTTGCTTTTTTCTTTGCGCTGATAGCTTTGAAGATATGTTCTGATGGTGGTGAGAGTGGAGCACGATTGTCTCCGTGGCGCAATTGGCTAGCGCTATCGGCTGTTAACCGAAAGGTTGGAGGTTCGAGCCCACCCGGTGGTGGTGCGGTGCTTTTTTTCTTTGGGCTGATAGCTTTGAAGATATGTTCTGATGGTGGTGAGAGGGGAGCAAGACTGTCTCCGTGGCGCAATGCGCTAGCGCAATCGGCTGTTAACCGAAAGGTTGGAGGTTCGAGCCCACACGGTGGTGGTGCGGCGCTTTTTTTTCTTTGGGCTGATAGCTTTGAAGATATGTTCTAATTGTGGTGAGATTGGCGCAGGACTGTCTCCGTGGCGCAATTGGCCAGCGCGATTGGCTGTTAACCGAAAAGTTGGAGGTTCGAGCCCTCCCGGGAGTGGTGTTTTGCTTTTTTCTTTGCGCTGATAGCTTTGAAGATATGTTCTGATGGTGGTGAGAGTAGAGCACGACTCTTCCGTGGCGCAATTGGCCAGCGCGATCGGCTGTTAACCGAAAAGGTGGAGGTTCGAGCCCTCCCGGGAGTGGTGTTTTGCTTTTTTCTTTGCGCTGATAGCTTTGAAGATATGTTCTGATTGTCTCCATGGCGCAATTGGCTAGCGCGATCGGCTATTAACAGAAAGGTTGGAGGTTCGAGCCCACCCGCTGGTGGTGCGGTGCTTTTTTTTCTTTGGGCTGATAGCTTTGAAGGTATGTTCTGACGGTGGTCAGAGTGGAGCAGGACTGTCCCCGTGGCGCGATTGGCTAGCGCGATCGGCTGTTAACCGAAAAGTTGAAGGTTCGAGCCTTCCCGGGTCGGGTGTGTTGCTTTTTTCTTTACGCTGATAGCTTTCAAGATATGTTCTGATGGTGGTGAGAGTGGAGCAAGACTGTCTCCGTGGCGCAAGGAGCTAGCGCGATCGGCTGTTAACCGAACGGTTGGAGGTTCGAGCCCACCCGGTGGTGGTGCAGCGCTTCTTTTTCTTTGCGCTCATAGCTTTGAAGATATGTTCTGATGATGGTGAGAGTGGAGCAAGACTGCCTCCGTGGCGCAATGGGCTAGTGCGATCGGCTGTTAACCGAAAGGTTAAAGTTTTGAGCCCTCCCGGGAGTGGTGTGTTGCTTTTTTCTTTGCGGTAATAGCTTTGAAGATATGTTCTGATGGTGGTGAGAGTGGAGCAGGACTGTCTTCGTGGCGCAATTGGCTAGCGCGATCGGCTGTTAACCGAAAGGCTGGAAGTTCGAGCCCAACCGGTGGTGGTGCGGCGCTTTTTTTTCTTTGGGGTGATAGCTCTAAAGAAATGTTCTGACGGTGGTAAGAGTGGAGCACGACTGTCTCCGTGGGGCAATTGGCTAGCGCGATCGGCTGTTAACTGAAAGGTTGGAGGTTCGAGCCCACCCGGTGGTGGTGCGGCGCTTTTTTTTCTTTGGGGTGATAGCTCTGAAGAAATGGTCTGACGGTGGTGAGAGTGGAGCGGGACTGTCCCCGTGGCGCAATTGGCCAGCGCGATCGGCTGTTAACCGAAACGTTTGAGGTTCGAGCCCTCCCGGGAGTGGTGTTTTGCTTTTTTTTGCGCTGATAGCTTTGAAGATATGTTCTGATGGTGGTGAGAGTGGAGCACGACTGTCTCCGTGGCGCAACTGGCTAGCGCGATCGGCTGTTAACCGAAAGGTTGGAGGTTCGAGCCCACCCGGTGGTGGTGCGGTGCTTTTTTTTCTTTGGGCTGATAGCTTTGAAGATATGTTCTGATGGTGGTGAGAGTGGAGCAAGACTGCAGCCGTGGCGCAATGGGCTAGCGCGATCGGCTGTTAACCGAAAGCTTGGAGTTTCGAGCCCTCCCGGGAGTGGTGTGTTGCTTTTTTCTTTGCGGTAATAGCTTTGAAGATATGTTCTGATGGTGGTGAGAGTGGAGCAGGACTGTCTCCGTGGCGCAATTGGCTAGCGTGATTGGCTGTTAACCGAAAAGTTGGAGGTTCGAGCTCTCCCGGTGGTGGTGTGGCGCTTTTTTTCTGTGGGCTGCTAGCTTTAAGATATGTTCTGATGGTGGTGAGAGTGGAGCAGGACTGTCTCCGTGGCGCAATTCGCTAGCGTGATCGGCTGTTAACCGGAATGTTGGAGGTTCGAGCCCTCGCGTTGGTGGTGCGGCGCTTTTTTTTCTTTGGGCTGATAGCTTTGAAGATATGTTATGATGGTGGTGAGAGTGAAGCAGGACTGTCTCCGTGGCGCAATTGGCTAGCGTGATCGGCTGTTAATAGAAAGGTTGGAGGGTCGAGCCCACCCGGTGGTGGTGCGGCGCTTTTTTTGGGGCTGATAGCTTTGAAGATATGTTCTGATGGTGGTGAGAGTGGAGTAGGACTGTCTCCGTGGCGCAATTGGCTAGCGTGATCGGTTGTTAACCAAAAAGTTGGTAGTTCAAGCCCACCCGGTGGTGGTGCGGCGCTTTTTTTTTCTTTGGGCTGATAGCTTTGAAGATATGTTCTGATGGTGGTGAGAGTGGAGCAGGACTGTCTTCATGGCGCAATCGGCTAGCGCGATCGGCTGTTAACCTGTGATGTGTGGTGCGCGTTCAAAGTGCGCGCCTTCGAAAGTGCGCGTCACGGAAAAAAACAAAAAACAAAAGGAGAAATACCAGAGTGCACGTGCGGGGCTGCTTAAACAAGAATGACGACGTTAAAGAGCGTCGAGCACGAGGATGCGTGGCAGGACGTGAAGTAAACAAAAGGTAAAACATCCAATGGGCAGCGAACACGGAGATTTCAAGGCCCAATGGCTTGACACCACGAGACAGCAGTATCTCCAATGAGAACGAGACAAGTGGGCCAGAGCTGAAGCAGGAGCCTGAGCAGACCAGAGTAAGGGAAATTCGAGGCAGGCAGTGCAAGCGGAAGGTCGTCACCGGACCGGGCGCTGAAGATGGGCCGTTGGGTTCCGGACCCGAGCCTACAGGACTTCCACCGGCCGGGGCCTCACTGCTGTCGGGTTCCCGCTCCAAAGGACCGTGGCCATCCGGTCCTGAACTCCTTTCCAGAGCCTGCGGACTTCGGTTCCGGCAGGCGAGCTACAGCCGTCGGGCTCCGGGCCCGAGCTGTGCGCCCAGCTGCTTGACTAGGTCGACCCTAGTTCCCGGACGCGTCGCCACCAGCCTGCGTTCTCTCGTCACAGACGGGTCCACACTCCTAAAGCCAGAGCCACCACGTTCCGGCCTGGTTTCTCGACGTGTCGTCAGCAGCCAGCGTTCCTTCGTCCTCGTCCAGCCCACGCACTGACGCAGGAGTCACGGCGTTCCGGTTTCTCATCACCGCCGAAAACCAACTTGTGGGTGAGACTGCACCGATACTCTTGCGCTACTCCCATCACTCAGCCTCTTTCGAACGTTAGGTTTAGTTACTGACTTTGAACGTTCTTGTTGGGTGTTTACAGATGTGTTTCGTCATGTCCAGTCAACTGTTTATTAAGTGTTTTGTTTTGTGAGGATCTTTGCCGTTTTACTTTTCAATTAAACTTTTTTGTGTGTTTCTTGGAAACCGAACGACTTTGTCCTTATTAACAAAACTCTCTGAGGCTCAGCCCGGGAGAAAAACAAATCAGCAACAAGAACCCTGCATCACAAATTGGCGTCCGCAGCGACAGGACAAAGTCGTTTGTTTTTCATGTAGATTTTTCGACGCGATGAAAGCCATGAAAAGCACTTCGGAATTATTAGATCTGGCGGAGAGTATAAGTCTCAAGGGAGCGGAGTTCAAGGAGTGGTACGACAAGCAAATGGCGCAAGCGCAAGAGGAACGGGCTGCGATATGTGACGCTAAAAAGCAGCAGATTGCATTGCAAACACACGCTAAGAGAGAGGAGTTCGAGCGAGAAACACGGGCTAGGAGAGAGAAGCTCGAGCGAGAGACACGCGCTAAGAAGGAGCAGCTTGAGCTAGAAATGCGTGAAAAGAAAAGGCTGCTCGAGATAGAGATGCGCGAAAAGAAGAGACTGTTGGAACTAGAATATGAGGATTTGCAGCAGTGGCTTGAGAGGGAAAACGCTGAATATACGTGGTCTGAGAGCCAGAGTAGTCAACCAGTGGATGAGGTGTGCTCTGAAAGCAGTTACATCGGGAGCGATTTGAATTTACGTGAGACTGACCCTGTACCTCGTCATGACCTTTCGCTAGAGAAAGAAACTCTGAAAGAGTATGACAGGGAGGTAAACAGTCAAAAGACTAGGAGACTCGATAAGCTTATTGAAGCGCAGGAATGCTTCGTGAGCATGGAACAAGAACGTTCCATTCAGAGTAAAGGGTATTTTGAAACCTGTGAGAGGTCAAGCGCACTTTATTCAGAGGTAGGATTGCCTCTGAATAGCTCCGCTGAAGGAGCAATAAAGGGTCTCCTAGGTAATGCCGGCGAATGCCATAATGAAAGCTCTGATGTAGCAGCTACCTATTGTTTTGGGCCACTGGAGATAGCAACAGACGCTACGGACATGGTTTTTCACCATGATTATAACTTGCCCATACAGAGAGATGGCTTGTGTTCTCGGGAAATTGTAGATGATGCTTTTAGAAGAATATTGGAGCAAAATGCAAAAGCACTTGTTGAAGAACAGAGAGTAGAGTTGCAATGTAGGTCAGCTATATGTGACAATGAGGGTAATCACGATGACCCAGGCAGAAGGGTTGAAAGTATTGATGAACAAGCAATACAGAAAGCTGAAGGGATGGAAAGTGAACCAGAAGGCAGTAATGGTCCAGCAGGTTATTGTACGAGGAAGGACGCCGACTGGTGCTCTTTGGCATCTTCGGTTGAAGAGGTCGCTTCTGTTAAGATGTCTCAACGATTAGCGGCTTACGAGCTCAAGCAAGGCGTTCGTGGGAAGGATGAAATGATTCAGGCGTGGTTGTACTGGTGCGCCTGGAGGCAACGCCTCCGACTGGCATACAGACATTCCAGCGTGTATGCTTGTGATTTCGAGGTGGGAACCTGGTGATACACAGCTTTAGGTTCATACGAGCTTACGGTCGAGAATTCTTTCACTGGCTTCCGATCCTTACTCTTGTCAAATGGTTAGAGCAGTTAAAACGTCTTGTATGGGACGCTATAACTTAAGCGTCAAATTCGATTTCCCGCTGGTTTCTTTTGGATCTTGCTTGCGGACCATGGAAGGATGTTGCTTGTAAATATTTGAAGAAGTTACATGCAATGTAACATTAACATGATGTATAGTTTTTGAGATGATAGGGTATATATGATAAAAAAAAAAAAAAAAAGGGGTGGTGTAATACTAATTTGGGGATTTTCACAATCCGCTAGATGTGTCCATACTTTTTCTCACTTCTTGCGTATTTTGAGGTTAGTGAATGTGGACCTTTGGGCAATGCAGTGAACTGTGTGGCGGACATATGTGGGTAAATTGTGGTGCAGTGCGAAACGTGCACTCAACGGCAGTTTTTTTTTTCTTCTCGAAAAAAAAAAAAAACTTTTCTTATTGTTGTTGGTTGAATGTTACGTTCTGTGGACTCGGTGTTTCGACGTGAGACATGTCAACGAAGAAGCAGTGTGGTGCCATCGGTGTGATGTGTTGAACTGCGTGGTGCAAATATGTGGTGTAATTGTGACGTAGTGCAGAACGCGCACTCATCGGCAGTTTTTTTTTTTTTTCTAAAAAAAAAACTTGAATGAAAGGGGGGCGTATGTGATGTGTGGTGCGCGTTCAAAGTGCGCGCCTTCGAAAAGTGCGCGTCACGGAAAAAAACAAAAAACAAAAGGAGAAATACCAGAGTGCACGTGCGGGGCTGCTTAAACAAGAATGACGACGTTAAAGAGCGTCGAGCACGAGGATGCGTGGCAGGACGTGAAGTAAACAAAAGGTAAAACATCCAATGGGCAGCGAACACGGAGATTTCAAGGCCCAATGGCTTGACACCACGAGACAGCAGTATCTCCAATGAGAACGAGACAAGTGGGCCAGAGCTGAAGCAGGAGCCTGAGCAGACCAGAGCAAGGGAAATTCGAGGCAGGCAGTGCAAGCGGAAGGTCGTCACCGGACCGGGCGCTGAAGATGGGCCGTTGGGTTCCGGACCCGAGCCTACAGGACTTCCACCGGCCGGGGCCTCCTGCTGTCGGGTTCCCGCTCCAAAGGACCGTGGCCATCCGGTCCTGAACTCCTTTCCAGAGCCTGCGGACTTCGGTTCCGGCAGGCGAGCTACAGCCGTCGGGCTCCGGGCCCGAGCTGTGCGCCCAGCTGCTTGACTAGGTCGACCCTAGTTCCCGGACGCGTCGCCACCAGCCTGCGTTCTCTCGTCACAGACGGGTCCACACTCCTAAAGCCAGAGCCACCACGTTCCGGCCTGGTTTCTCGACGTGTCGTCAGCAGCCAGCGTTCCTTCGTCCTCGTCCAGCCCACGCACTGACGCAGGAGGTCACGGCGTTCCGGTTTCTCATCACCGCCGAAAACCAACTTGTGGGTGAGACTGCACCGATACTCTTGCGCTACTCCCATCACTCAGCCTCTTCGAACGTTAGGTTTAGTTACTGACTTTGAACGTTCTTGTTGGGTGTTTACAGATGTGTTTCGTCATGTCCAGTCAACTGTTATTAAGTGTTTTGTTTTGTGAGGAATCTTTGCCGTTTTACTTTTCAATTAAACTTTTTTGTGTGTTTCTTGGAAACCGAACGACTTTGTCTTATTAACAAAACTCTCTGAGGCTCAGCCCGGGAGAAAAACAAATCAGCAACAAGAACCCTGCATCACATAACCAAAAGGTCGGAGGTTCGAGCCCACCCGGTGCTGTATGGCGCTTTTTTTTCTTTTGGGCTGATAGCTTTGAAGATATGTTCTGATGGTGGTGAGAGTAGAGCAGGACTGTCTCCGTGGCGCAATTGGCCAGCGCGATCGGCTGTTAACCGAAAAGGTGGAGGTTCGAGCCCTCCCGGGAGTGGTGTTTTTGCTTTTTCTTTGCGCTGATAGCTTTGAAGATATGTTTCTGATTGTGGTGAGAGTGGAGCACGACTGTCCTCCGTGGCGCATTGGCTAGCGCGATCGGCTATTACCGAAAGGTTGGAGGTTCGAGCCCACCCGGTGGGTGGTGCGGTGCTTTTTTTTCTTTGGGCTGATAGCTTTGAAGGATCTGTTCTGAGTTGTGGTGAGAGGGGAGCAAGCCTGTCTCTGTGGCGCAATGGCCTAGCGCGATCGGCTGTTAACCGAAAAGTTAAAGTTTTGAGCCCTCCCGGGAGTGGTGTGTTGCTTTTTTCTTGGCGGTAATAGCTTTGAAGATATGTTCTGATGGTGGTGAGAGTGGAGCAGGACTGTCTTCGTGGCGCAATTGGCTAGCGCGATCGGCTGTTAACCGAAAGGTTGGAGGTTCCAGCCCAAGCGGTGGTGGTGCGGCGCTTTTTTTTCTTTCGGGTGATAGCTCTGAAGAAATGTTATGATGGTGGTGAGAGTGGAGCACGACTGTCTCCGTGGGGCAATTGGCTAGCGCGATCGGCTGTTAACCAAAAGGTTGGAGGTTCGAGCCCACCCGGTGGTGGTGCGGCGCTTTTTTTTTCTTTGTGGTGATAGCTCTGAAGAAATGGTCTGACGGTGGTGAGAGTGGAGCAGGACTGTCCCCGTGGCGCAATTGGCTAGCGCGATCGGCTGTTAAGCTGTTAACCGAAGGTTGGAGGTTCGAGCCCACCCGGTGGTGGTGCGGTGCTTTTTTTTCTTTGGGCTGATAGCTTTGAAGATATGTTCTGATGGGTGAGAGGGGCAAGACTGTCTCCGTGGCGCAATGCGCTAGCGCAATCGGCTGTTAACCGCAAGGTTGAGGTTCGAGCCCACCCGGTGGTGGTGCGGCGCTTTTTTTTCTTTGGGCTGATAGCTTTGAAGATATGTTCTAATTGTGGTGAGAGTGGCGCAGTGCTGTCTCCGTGGCGCAATTGGCCAGCGCGATCGGCTGTTAACCGAAAAGGTGGAGGTTCGAGCCCTCCCGGGAGTGGTGTTTTGCTTTTTTCTTTGCGCTGATAGCTTTGAAGATATGTTCTGATTGTCTCCGTGCGCAATTGGCTAGGCTCCGGCTATTAACCGAAAGGTTGGAGGTTCGAGCCCACCTGGTGGTGCGGTGCTTTTTTTTCTTTGGGTTGATAGCTTTGAAGATATGTTCTGATGGTAGTGAGAGGGGAGCAAGCCTGTCTCTGTGGCGCAATGGGCTAGCGCGATCGGCTGTTAACCGAAAGGTTAAAGTTTTGAGCCCTCCCGGGAGTGGTGTGTTGCTTTTTTCTTTGCGGTAATAGCTTTGGAGATATGTTCTGATGGTGGTGAAGTGGAGCAGGACTGTCTTCTTGGCGCAATTGGCTAGCGCGATCGGCTGTTAACCGAAAGGTTGGAGGTTCGAGTCCAACCGTGTGGTTGCGGCGCTTTTTTTTCTTTCGGGTGATAGCTCTGAAGAAATGTTCTGACGGTGTGAGAGTGGAGCACGACTGTCTCCGTGGGGCAATTGGCTAGCGCGATCGGCTGTTAACCAAAAGGTTGGAGGTCGAGCCCACCCGGTGGTGGTGCGGCGCTTTTTTTTTCTTCGGGCTGATAGCTCTGAAGAAATGTTCTGACGGTGGTCAGAGTGGCAGGACTGTCCCCGTGGCGCGATTGGCTAGCGCGATCGGCTGTTAACCGAAAAGTTGAAGGTTCGAGCCTTCCCGGGTCGGTGTGTTGGTTTTTTCTTACGCTGATAGCTTTGAAGATTGTTCTAAAGGTGGTGAGAGTGGAGCAACTGTCTCCGTGGCGCAATGGGCTAGCGCGATCAGCTGTTGACCGAAAGGTTGGAGTTTCGAGCCCCCCGGGAGTGGTGTGTTGGTTTTTTTTTTGCGCTGATACTTCAAGATATGTTCTGATGGTGGTGAGAGTGGAGCAAGACTGTCTCCGTGGCGCTAGGAGCTAGCGCGATCGGCTGTTAACCGAACGGTTGGAGGTTCGAGCCCACCCGTGGTGGTGCAGCGCTTCTTTTTCTTTGCGCTCATTGCTTTGAAGATATGTTCTGATTGAGTGAGAGTAGAGCAGACTGCCTCCGTGGCGCAATGGGCTAGTGCGATCGGCTGGTACCGAAAGGTTAAGTTTTGAGCCCTCTCGGGAGGTGGTTTGTTGCTTTTTTCTTGCGGTAATAGCTTTGAAGATATTTCTGATGGTGGTGAGAGTGGAGCAAGACTGTCTCCGTGGCGAAATGGGCTAGTGCGATCGGCTGTTAACCGAAAGGTTGGAGGTTCGAGCCCCTCCGTTGTGGTGCAGCGCTTTTTTTTCTTTGCGCTGATAGCTTTGAAGATATGTTCTGATGATGCTGAGAGTGGAGCAAGACTGCAGCCGTGGCGCAATGGGCTAGCGCAATCGGCTGTTAACCGAAAGCTTGGAGTTTCGAGCCCTCCCGGGAGTGTGTGTTGCTTTTTTCTTTGCGGTAATAGCTTTGAAGATATGTTCTGATGGTGGTGAGAGTGGAGCAGGACTGTCTTCGTGGCGCAATTGGCTAGCGCGATCCTGTTAACCGAAAGGTTGGAGGTTCGAGCCCAACCAGTGGTGGTGCAGCGCTTTTTTTTCTTTGGGGTGAT
>NW_023609140.1:0-22739 GCF_013339725.1 Rhipicephalus microplus
AGCCCAAAGAAAAGAAGCAACACACCACTCCCGGGAGTGCTCGAACCTCCAACCTTTCAGTTAGCAGCCGATCGCGCTAGCCAATTGCGCCACGGAGACAGTCGTGCTCCACTCTCACCACCATCAGAACATATCTTCAAAGCTATCAGCCTAAAAAAAGCGCCGCACCACTACCGGGTGGGCTCGAACCCCCAACCTTTCGGTTAACAGACGCTCGCGCTAGCCGATCGCGCCACGGAGACAGTCGTGCTCCACTCTCACCACCATCAGAACATATCTTCAAAGCTATCAGCCCATAGAAAAAAAGGCGACGCACCACCACCGGGTGGGCTCGAATCTCCAACCTTTCGGTTAACAGACGATCGCGCTAGCCAATCGCGCCACGGAGACAGTCCTGCTCCACTGTCACCACCATCAGAACATATCTTCAAAGCTATAAGCCCAAAGAAAAAAAAGCGCCGCACCACCACCGGGTGGGCTCGAAACTCCAACCTTTCGATTAACAGCCGATGGCGCTAGCTAGTGGCGCCACGGAGACAGTCCTGCTCCACTCTAACCACCATCAGAACATATCTTCTAAGCTATCAGCCCATAGAAAAAAGGCGCCGCACCACCACCGGGTGGGCTTGAACCTCCAACCTTTCCGGTTAGCGGCCGAACGTGCTAGCCAATTGCGCCACGGAGACAGTCCTGTTCAACTCTTACCACCATCAGAACATAACTTCAAGCTATCAGCCCAAAGAAAAAAAAGCGCCGCACCACCACCGGGTGGGCTCTCGAACCTCCAACCTTTCTGTTAACAGCCGATCGCGCTAGCCAATCGCGCCACGGAGACAGTCCTGTTTCACTCTCACCACCATTACAACATACCTTCAAAGCTATCAGGCCAAAGAAAAAAAGCACCGCACCACCACGGGTGGGCTCGAACCTCCAACCTTTCGGTAACAGACAATCGCGCTAGCTAATCGCGCCACGGAGACAGTCGTGCTCCACTCTCACCACCATCAGAACATATCTTCAAAGCTATCAGCGCAAAGAAAAAGCGCCGCACCACCACCGGTGGGCTCGAACCTCAAACCCTTCGGTTAACAGACGATCGCGCTAGCCAATCCGGGAGGGCTCAAACCCTCCAATTTTTTGGTTAACAGCCGAAACGTGCTAGCCAATTTCACCACGAAGACAGTCGTGCTCCAATTCACTACGTTAGAATATTTCTCGAAAGCTATCAGCGCAAAGAAAAAAGCAACACACCACTCCCGGGAGGGCTCGAAACTCCAACCTTCAGTTAACAGGCCGATCGCGCTAGACAATTGCGCCACGGAGACAGTCGTGCTCCACTCTCACCACCATCAGAACGTATCTTCAAAGCTATCAGCCCAAAGAAAAAAGCAACACACCACTCCCGGGAGGGCTCGAACCTCCAACCTTCGGTTAACAGCGACCGCGGCTAGCCAATTGTGCCACAGAGAAGTACTGCTACTACCTCCACCACCACCAGAACCTATCTTCAAAGTTATCAGCCAAAGGAAAAAAAGCGCCGCCCCCACCACCGGGTGGGCTCGAAACTCCAACCTTTCGGTTAACAGCCGATCGCGCTAGCCTATTGCGCCACGGAGACAGTCGTGCTCCACTCTCACCACCATCAGAACATATCTAAAAGCTATCAGCTTAAAGAAAAAAAAGCGCCGCACCACCAACGGGTGGGTTCGAACCTCCAAATGTTCGGTTACAGACGATTCGCGCTAGCCAATCGCGCCACGGAGACAGTCCTGCTCCACTGTCACCACCATCAGAACATATCTTCAAAGCTATCAGCCCAAAGAAAAAAAGCGCCGCACCACCACCGGGTGGGCTCGAAACTCCAACCTTTCGATTAACAGCCGATGGCGCTAGCTAAGTGCGCCACGGAGACAGTCCTGTTCCACTCTCACCACCATCAGAACATATCTTCAAAACTATCAGCCCATAGAAAAAAAGGCGCCGCACAACCACCGGGTGGGCTCGAACCTCCAACCTTTCGGTTAACAGCCAACCGCGCTAGCCAATTGTGCCACGGAGACAGTCCTGCTATCTTTCACCACCATCAGAACATATCTTCAAAGCTATCAGCCCAAAGAAAAGAAAGCGCCGCACCACCACGGGGTGGGCTAGAAACTCGAACCTTTCGGTTAACAGCCGATCGCGCTAGCCAATTGCGCCACGGAGACATACCTCCTCCACTCTCACCACCACCAGAACATATCTTCAAAGCTAACATCCCATAGAAAAAAGCGCCGCATCACCACCGGGTGGGCTCGAACCTCCAATCTTTCCGTTAGCAGCCGATCGCGCTAGCCAATTGCGCCACGGAGACAGTCCTGCTCCGCTCTCACCACCATCAGAACATATCTTCGAAGCTATCAGCCTAAAGAAAAAAGCGCCGCACCACCACCGGGTGGGCTCGAACCTCCACCTTTCGGTTAACAGCCGATCGCGCTAGCCGATCGCGAAACGGAGACAGTCGTGCTCCACTCTCACCACCATCAGAACATATCTCGAAGCTATCAGCCCAAAGAAAAAAAAGCAACACACCACTCCCGGGAGGGCTCGAACCTCCAACCTTTCGGTTAACAGCCCGACCATGCTAGCCAATTGTGCCACGGAGACAGTACTGCTATACTCTCACAGCGTCAGAACATTTCTTCAGAGCTATCCGCCCAAAGGAAAAAAAGCGCAGCACCACCACCGAGTGGGCTTGAACCTCCAACATTTCGGTTAACAGCCAATCGCGCTAGCCAACTGCGCCCGGAGACAGTCCTGCTCCACTCTCACCACCATCACAACATATCTTCAAAACCATCAGCCCAAAGAAAAAGAAGCAACACACCACTCCCGGGAGTGCTCGAACCTCCAACCTTTCGGTTAACAGACGCTCGCGCTAGCCGATCGCGCCACGGAGACAGTCGTGCTCCACTCTCACCACCATCAGAACATATCTTCAAAGCTATCAGCTTAAAGAAAAAAAAGCGCCGCACCACCAACGGGTGGGTTCGAACCTCCAAAGTTCGGTTAACAGACGATCGCGCTAGCCAATCGCGCCACGGAGACAGTCCTGCTCCACTGTCACCACCATCAGAACATATCTTCAAAGCTATCAGCCCAATAAAAAAAAGCGCCGCACCACCACCGGGTGGGCTCGAAACTCCAACCTTTCGATTAACAGCCGATGGCGCTAGCTAAGTGCGCCACGGAGACAGTCCCGTTCCACTCTCACCACCATCAGAACATATCTTCAAAACTATCAGCCCATAGAAAAAAAGGCGCCGCACAACCACCGGGTGGGCTCGAACCTCCAACCTTTCGGTTAACAGCCAACCGCGCTAGCCAATTGTGCCACGGAGACAGTCCTGCTATCTTTCACCACCATCAGAACATATCTTCAAAGCTATCAGCCCAAAGAAAAGAAAGCGCCGCACCACCACGGGGTGGGCTAGAAACTCGAACCTTTCGGTTAACAGCCGATCGCGCTAGCCAATTGCGCCACGGAGACATACCTCCTCCACTCTCACCACCACCAGATTATCTTCAAAGCTAACATCCATAGAAAAAAAGCGCCGCATCACCACCGGGTGGGCTCGAACCTCCAACTTTCCGTTAGCAGCCGATCGCGCTAGCCAATCGCGCCACGGAGACAGTCCTGCTCCACTGTCACCACCATCAGAACATATCTTCAAAGCTATAAGCCCAAAGAAAAAGAAGCAACACACCACTCCCGGGAGTGCTCAAACCTCGAACCTTTCAGTTAGCAGCCGATCGCGCTAGCCAATTGCGCCACGGAGACAGTCGTGCTCCACTCTCACCACCATCAGAACATATCTTCAAAGCTATCAGCTTAAAAAAAGCGCCCCAGCACCACCGGGTGGGCTCGAACCCCCAACCTTTCGGTTAACAGACGCTCGCGCCAGCCGATCGCGCCACGGAGACAGTCGTGCTCCACTCTCACCACCATCAGAACATATCTTCAAAGCTATCAGCCCATAGAAAAAAAGGCGACGCACCACCACCGGGTGGGCTCCAACTCCAACCTTTCAGTTAACAGCCGATCGCGCTAGCCAATTGCGCCCCGGAGACAGTCCTGCTCCACTCTCACCACCATCACAACATATCTTCAAAACCATCAGCCCAAAGAAAAAGAAGCAACACACCACTCCCGGGAGTGCTCGAACCTCCAACCTTTCAGTTAGCAGCCGATCGCGCTAGCCAGTTGCGCCACGGAGACAGTGGTGCTCCACTCTCACCACCATCAGAACATATCTTCAAAGCTATCAGCCCAAAAAAAGCGCCGCACCACTACCGGGTGAGCTCGAACCCCCAACCTTTCGGTTAACAGACGCTCGCGCTAGCCGATCGCGCCACGGAGACAGTCGTGCTCCACTCTCACCACCATCAGAACATATCTTCAAAGCTATCAGCCCATAGAAAAAAAGGCGACGCACCACCACCGGCTGGGCTCGAAACTCCAACCTTTCAGTTAACAGCCGATCGCGATAGCCTTTTTGCGCCACGGAGACAGTCGTGCTCCACTCTCACCACCATCAGAACATATATTCAAAGCTATCAGCTTAAAGAAAAAAAAGCGCCGCACCACCAATGGGTGGGTTCGAACCTCCAACCTTTCGGTTAACAGACGATCGCGCTAGCCAATTGCACCACGCAGACAGTCGTGCTCCAATCTCACTACCGTTAGAAGATTTCTCCAAAGCTATCAGCGCAAAGAAAAAAGCAACCCACCACTCCCGGCAGGGCTCGAAACTCCAACCTTTCAGTTAACAGCCGATCGCGATAGCCTTTTGCGCCACGGAGACAGTCGTGCTCCACTCTCACCACCATCAAAACATATCTTCAAAGCTATCAGCTTAAAGAAAAAAAGCGCCGCACCACCAACGGGTGGGTTCGAACCTCCAACCTTTCGGTTAACAGACGATCGCGCTAGCCAATCGCGCCACGGAGACAGGCCTGCTCCACTGTCACCACCATCAGAACATATCTTCAAAGCTATAAGCCCAAAGAAAAAAAAGCGCCGCACCCCCACCAGGTGGGCTCGAAACTCCAACCTTTCGATTAACAGCCGATGGCGCTAGCTAAGTGCGCCACGGAGACAGTCCTGCTCCACTCTAACCACCATCAGAACATATTTTCAAAGCTATCAGCCCATAGAAAAAAAGGCGCCGCACCACCACCGGGTGGGCTCGAACCTCCAACCTTTCTGTTAGCGGCCGAACGCGCTAGCCAATTGCGCCACGGAGACAGTCCTGTTCAACTCTTACCACCATCAGAACATATCTTCAAAGCTATCAGCCTAAAGAAAAAAAAGCGCCGCACCACCACCGGGTGGGCTCGAACCTCCAACCTTTCGGTTAACAGACGATCGCGCTAGCCAATTGCGCAACGGAGACAGTCCTGCTCCACTCTCACCACCATCAGAACATATCTTCAAAGCTATCAGCAAAAAAAAGCGCCGCACCACCACCGGGTGGGATCGAAACTCCAACCTTTCGATTAACAGCCGATCGCGCTAGCCAATCGCGCCACGGAGACAGTCCTGTTCCACTCTCACCACCATTACAACATACCTTCAAAGCTATCAGGCCATAGAAAAAAAGCGCCGCACCACCACCGGGTGGGCTCAAACCTCCAACCTTTCGGTTAACAGACAATCGCGCTAGCCAATCGCGCCACGGAGACAGTCGTGCTCCACTCTCACCACCATCAGAACATATCTTCAAAGCTATCAGCGCAAAGAAAAAAGCGCCGCACCACCACCTGGTGGGCTCGAACCTCCAACCTTTCGGTTAGCAGCCGATCGCGCTAGCCAATTGCGCCACGGAGACAGTCCTGCTCCGCTCTCACCACCATCAGAACATATCTTCAAAGCTATCAGCCTAAAGAAAAAAAGCGCCGCACCACCACCGGGTGGGCTCGAACCTCCAACCTTTCGGTTAACAGACGATCGCGCTAGCCAATTGCGCAACGGAGACAGTCCTGCTCCACTCTCACCACCATCAGAACATATCTTCAAAGCTATCAGCAAAAAAAAGCGCCGCACCACCACCGGGTGGGCTCGAAACTCCAACCTTTCGATTAACAGCCGATCGCGCTAGCCAATCGCGCCACGGAGACAGTCCTGTTCCACTCTCACCACCATTACAACATACCTTCAAAGCTATCAGGCCATAGAAAAAAAGCGCCGCACCACCACCGGGTGGGCTCAAACCTCCAACCTTTCGGTTAACAGACAATCGCGCTAGCCAATCGCGCCACGGAGACAGTCGTGCTCCACTCTCACCACCATCAGAACATATCTTCAAAGCTATCAGCGCAAAGAAAAAAAGCGCCGCACCACCACCTGGTGGGCTCGAACCTCCAACCTTTCGGTTAACAGACGATCGCGCTAGCCAATCGCGCCACGGAGACAGTACTGCTATACTCTCACCACCACCAGAACATATCTTCAAAGCTATCAGCCCAAAGGAAAAAAGCGCCGCACCACCACCGGGTGGGCTCGAAACTCCAACCTTTCGGTTAACAGCCGATCGCGCTAGCCTATTGCGCCACGGAGACAGTCGTGCTCCACTCTCACCACCATCAGAACATATCTTCAAAGCTATCAGCTTAAAGAAAAAAAGCGCCGCACCACCAACGGGTGGGTTCGAACCTCCAACCTTTCGGTTAACAGACGATCGCGCTAGCCAATCGCGCCACGGAGACAGTCCTGCTCCACTGTCACCACCATCAGAACATATCTTCAAAGCTATAAGCCCAAAAAAAAAAAGCGCCGCACCACCACCGGGTGGGCTCGAAACTCCAACCTTTCGATTAACAGCCGATGGCGCTAGCTAGTGGCGCCACGGAGACAGTCCTGCTCCACTCTAACCACCATCAGAACATATCTTCTAAGCTATCAGCCCATAGAAAAAAAGGCGCCGCACCACCACCGTGTGGGCTGGAACCTCCAACCTTTCGGTTAGCGGCCGAACGCGCTAGCCAATTGCGCCACGGAGACAGTCCTGTTCAACTCTTACCACCATCAGAACATAACTTCAAAGCTATCAGCCCAAAGAAAAAAAAGCGCCGCACCACCACCGGGTGGGCTCGAACCTCCAACCTTTCTGTTAACAGACGATCGCGCTAGCCAATCGCGCCACGGAGACAGTCCTGTTTCACTCTCACCACCATTACAACATACCTTCAAAGCTATCAGGCCAAAGAAAAAAAGCACCGCACCACCACCGGGTGGGCTCGAACCTCCAACCTTTCGGTTAACAGACAATCGCTCTAGCTAATCGCGCCACGGAGACAGTCGTGCTCCACTCTCACCACCATCAGAACATATCTTCAAAGCTATCAGCGCAAAGAAAAAAGCGCCGCACCACCACCGGGTGGGCTCGAACCTCCAACCCTTCGGTTAACAGACGATCGCGCTAGCCAATCCCGGGAGGGCTCAAACCTCCAATTTTTTGGTTAACAGCCGAACGTGCTAGCCAATTTCACCACGAAGACAGTCGTGCTCCAATCTCACTACGTTAGAATATTTCTCGAAAGCTATCAGCGCAAAGAAAAAAGCAACACACCACTCCCGGGAGGGCTCGAAACTCCAACCTTTCAGTTAACAGCCGATCGCGCTAGACAATTGCGCCACGGAGACAGTCGTGCTCCACTCTCACCACCATCAGAACGTATCTTCAAAGCTATCAGCCCAAAGAAAAAAAGCAACACACCACTCCCGGGAGGGCTCGAACCTCCAACCTTTCGGTTAACAGCCGACCGCGCTAGCCAATTGTGCCACAGAGACAGTACTGCTATACTCTCACCACCACCAGAACATATCTTCAAAGTTATCAGCCCAAAGGAAAAAAAGCGCCGCACCACCACCGGGTGGGCTCGAAACTCCAACCTTTCGGTTAACAGCCGATCGCGCTAGCCTATTGCGCCACGGAGACAGTCGTGCTCCACTCTCACCACCATCAGAACATATCTAAAAGCTATCAGCTTAAAGAAAAAAAAGCGCCGCACCACCAACGGGTGGGTTCGAACCTCCAAATGTTCGGTTAACAGACGATCGCGCTAGGCAATCGCGCCACGGAGACAGTCGTGCTCCACTCTCACCACCATCAGAACATATCTTCAAAGCTATCAGCTTAAAGAAAAAAAAGCGCCGCACCACCAACGGGTGGGTTCGAACCTCCAACCTTTCGGTTAACAGACGATCGCGCTAGCCAATCGCGCCACGGAGACAGTCCTGATCCACTGTCACCACCATCAGAACATATCTTCAAAGCTATCAGCCCAAAGAAAAAAAAGCGCCGCACCACCACCGGGTGGGCTCGAAACTCCAACCTTTCGATTAACAGCCGATGGCGCTAGCTAAGTGCGCCACGGAGACAGTCCTGTTCCACTCTCACCACCATAACATATCTTCAAAGCTATCAGCCCATAGAAAAAAAGGCGCCGCTCCACCACCGGGTGGGCTCCAACCTCCAACCTTTCGGTTAGCTGCCGAACGCGCTAGCCAATTGCGCCACGGAGACAGTCCTGTTCAACTCTTGCCACCATCACAACATATCTTCGAAGCTATCAGCCCAAAGAAACAAAAGCAACACACCACTCCCGGGAGGGCTCGAACCTCCAACTTTTCGGTTAACAGCCGATGGCGCTAACCAATTGCGCCACGGAGACAGTCATGCTCCACTCTTACACCGTCAGAAGATTTCTTCAGAGCTATCCGCCTAAAGGAAAAAAAGCGCCGCACCACCACCGAGTGGGGTTGAACCTCCAACCTTTCGGTTAACAGCCGATCGCGCTAGCAAATTGCGCCCCGGAGACAGCCCTGCTCCACTCTCACCACCATCAGAACATATCTTCAAAACCATCAGCCCAAAGAAAAAGAAGCAACACACCACTCCCGGGAGTGCTCGAACCTCCAACCTTTCAGTTAGCAGCCGATCGCGCTAGCCGATTGCGCCATGGAGACAGTCGTGCTCCACTCTCACCACCATCAGAACATATCTTCAAAGCTATCAACCCATAGAAAAAAATGCGACGCACCACCACCGGGTGGGCTCGAACCTCCAACCTTTCGGGTAACGGCCGAACGCGCTAGCCAATTGTGCCACGGAGGCAGTCCCGTTCCACTCTCACCACCATCAGAACGTGTCTTCAAAGCTATCAGCCCAAAGAAAAAAAGCAACACAGCACTCCCGGGAGGGCTCGAACCTCCAACCTTTCGGTTAACAGCCGACCGCGCTAGCCAATTGTGCCACGGAGACAGTACTGCTATACTCTCACCACCACCAGAACATATCTTCAAAGCTATCAGCCCAAAGGAAAAAAAGCGCCGCACCACCACCGGGTGGTTCGAAACTCCAACCTTTCGGTTAACAGCCGATCGCGCTAGCCTATTGCGCCACGGAGACAGTCGTGCTCCACTCTCACCACCATCAGAACATATCTTCAAAGCTATCAGCTTAAAGAAAAAAAGCGCCGCACCACCAACGGGTGGGTTCGAACCTCCAAATGTTCGGTTAACAGACAATCGCGCTAGCCAATCGCGCCACGGAGACAGTCCTGCTCCACTGTCACCACCATCAGAACATATCTTCAAAGCTATCAGCCGAAAGAAAAAAAAGCGCCGCACCACCACCGGGTGGGCTCGAAACTCCAACCTTTCGATTAACAGCCGATGGCGCTAGCTAAGTGCGCCACGGAGACAGTCCCGTTCCACTCTCACCACCATCAGAACATAACTTCAAAACTATCAGCCCATAGAAAAAAAGGCGCCGCACAACCACCGGGTGGGCTCGAACCTCCAACCTTTCGGTTAACAGCCAACCGCGCTAGCCAATTGTGCCACGGAGACAGTCCTGCTATCTTTCACCACCATCAGAACATATCTTCAAAGCTATCAGCCCAAAGAAAAGAAAGCGCCGCACCACCACGGGGTGGGCTAGAAACTCGAACCTTTCGGTTAAGGGCCGATCGCGCTAGCCAATTGCGCCACGGAGACATACCTCCTCCACTATCACCACCACCAGAACATATCTTCAAAGCTAACATCCCATAGAAAAAAAGCGCCGCATCACCACCGGGTGGGCTCGAACCTCCAATCTTTCCGTTAGCAGCCGATCGCGCTAGCCAATTGCGCCACGGAGACAGTCCTGCTCCGCTCTCACCACCATCAGAACATATCTTCGAAGCTATCAGCCTAAAGAAAAAAAGCGCCGCACCACCACCGGGTGGGCTCGAACCTCCAACCTTTCGGTTAACAGACGATCGCGCTAGCCGATCGCGAAACGGAGACAGTCGTGCTCCACTCTCACCACCATCAGAACATATCTTCGAAGCTATCAGCCCAAAGAAAAAAAGCAACACACCACTCCCGGGAGGGCTCGAACCTCCAACCTTTCGGTTAACAGCCGACCATGCTAGCCAATTGTGCCACGGAGACAGTACTGCTATACTCTCACACCGTCAGAACATTTCTTCAGAGCTATCCGCCCAAAGGAAAAAAAGCGCAGCACCACCACCGAGTGGGCTTGAACCTCCAACATTTCGGTTAACAGCCAATCGCGCTAGCCAACTGCGCCCCGGAGACAGTCCTGCTCCACTCTCACCACCATCACAACATATCTTCAAAACCATCAGCCCAAAGAAAAAGAAGCAACACACCACTCCCGGGTGGGCTCGAAACTCCAACCTTTCGATTAACAGCCGATGGCGCTAGCTAGTGGCGCCACGGAGACAGTCCTGCTCCACTCTAACCACCATCAGAACATATCTTCTAAGCTATCAGCCCATAGAAAAAAAGGCGCCGCACCACCTCCGGGTGGGCTGGAACCTCCAACCTTTCGGTTAGCGGCCGAACGTGCTAGCCAATTGCGCCACGGAGACAGTCCTGTTCAACTCTTACCACCATCAGAACATATCTTCAAAGCTATCAGCCCAAAGAAAAAAAAGCAACACACCATTCCTGGGAGGGCTCGAACCTCCAACCTTTCGGTTAACAGCCGACCGCGCTAGCCAATTGTGCCACGGAGACAGTCCTGCTATCTTTCACCACCATCAGAACATATCTTCAAAGCTATCAGCCCAAAGAAAAAAAAGCAACACACCATTCCTGGGAGGGCTCGAACCTCCAAAATTCGGTTAACAGCCGACCGCGCTAGCCAATTGTGCCACGGAGACAGTCCTGCTATCTTTGACCACCATCAGAACATATCTTCAAAGCTATCAGCCCAAAAGAAAAAAAGCGCAGCACCAACACCGAGTGGGCTTGAACCTCCAACATTTCGGTTAACAGACGATCGCGCTAGCCAATTGCGCAACGGAGACAGTCCTGCTCCACTCTCACCACCATCAGAACATATCTTCAAAGCTATCAGCAAAAAAAAAAGCGCCGCACCACCACCGGGTGGGCTCGAAACTCCAACCTTTCGATTAACAGCCGATCGCGCTAGCCAATCGCGCCACGGAGACAGTCCTGTTTCACTCTCACCACCATTACAACATACCTTCAAAGCTATCAGGCCAAAGAAAAAAAGCACCGCACCACCACCGGGTGGGCTCGAACGTCCAACCTTTCGGTTAACAGACAATCGCGCTAGCCAATCGCGCCACGGAGACAGTCGTGCTCCACTCTCACCACCATCAGAACATATCTTGAAAGCTATCAGCGCAAAGAAAAAAGCGCCGACCACCACCGGGTGGGCTCGAACCTCCAACCCTTCCGTTAACAGACGATCGCGCTAGCCTATCCCGGGAGGGCTCAAACCTCCAATTTTTTGGTTAACAGCCGAACGTGCTAGCCAATTTCACCACGAAGACAGTCGTGCTCCAATCTCACTACCGTTAGAACCTTTCTCGAAAGCTATCAGCGCAAAGAAAAAAGCAACACACCACTCCCGGGAGGCCTCGAAACTCCAACCTTTCAGTTAACAGCCGATCGCGCTAGACAATTGCGCCACGAAGACAGTCGTGCTCCACTCTCACCACCATCAGAACGTATCTTCAAAGCTATCAGCCCAAAGAAAAAAAGCAACACACCACTCCCGGGAGGGCTCGAACCTCCAACCTTTCGGTTAACAGCCGATCGCGCTAGCCAATTGTGCCACAGAGACGGTACTGCTATCTTTCACCACCATCAGAACATATCTTCAAAGCTAACATCCCATAGAAAAAAAGCGCCGCATCACCACCGGGTGGGCTCCAACCTCCAATCTTTCCGTTAGCAGCCGATCGCGCTAGCCAATTGCGCCACGGAGACAGTCCTGCTCCGCTCTCACCACCAGCAGAACATATCTTCGAAGCTATCAGCCTAAAGAAAAAAAGCGCCGCACCACCACCGGGTGGGCTCGAACCTCCAACGTTTCGGTTAACAGACGATCGCGCTAGCCGATCGCGGAACGGAGACAGTCGTGCTCCACTCTCACCACCATCAGAACATATCTTCAAAGCTATCAGCGCAAAGAAAAAAGCAACACACCACTCCCGGGAGGGCTCGAAACACCAACCTTTCGGTTAACAGCCGATCGGGCTAGCCAATTGCGCAACGGAACAGTCCTGCTCCACTCTCACCACCATCAGAACATATCTTTAAAGCTATCAGCCCCCCCAAAACAAAAGCGCCGCACCACCACCGGGTGGGCTCGAAACTCCAAGCTTTCGATAAACAGCCGATCGCGCTAGCCAATAGCGCCACGGAGACAGTCCTGTTCCACTCTCACCACCATCTAGACATATCTTCAAAGCTATCAAGGCCATAGAAAAAAGCGCCGCACCACAACCGGGTGGGCTCGAACCTCAACCTTCGGTTACCAGACGATCGCGCTAGCCAATCGCGCCACGGACACAGTCCTGTCCACTCTCACCACCATTAGAACATATCTTCAAAGCTATCAGGCCATAGAAAAAAAGCGCCGCACCACAACCGGGTGGGCTCGAACCTCCAACATTTCGGTTAACAGCCGACCGCGCTAGCCAATTGTGCCACGGAGACAGTACTTCTATACTCTCACCACCACCAGAACATATCTTCAAAGCTATCAGCCCAAAGGAAAAAAAGCGCCACACCACCACCGGGTGGGCTCGAACCTCCAACCTTTCGATTAACAGCCAACCGCGCTAGCCAATTGTGGGGGGGCCCCAACGGAGACGTCCTGTACTCTTTCACCAACATCAGAACATATCTTCAAAGCTATCAGCCCAAAAAAAAAAGCGCCGCACCACCACGGGGTGGGCTAGAAACTCGAACCTTTCGGTTAACAGCCGATCGCGCTAGCCAATTGCGCCACGGAGACAGTCGTGCTCCACTCTCACCACCATCAGAACATATCTTCAAAGCTATCAGCTTAAAGAAAAAAAAGCGCCGCACCACCAACGGGTGGGTTCGAACCTCCAAATGTTCGGTTAACAGACGATCGCGCTAGCCAATCGCGCCACGGAGACAGTCCTGCTCCACTGTCACCACCATCAGAACATATCTTCAAAGCTATCAGCCGAAAGAAAAAAAAGCGCCGCACCACCACCGGGTGGGCTCGAAACTCCAACCTTTCGATTAACAGCCGATGGCGCTAGCTAAGTGCACCACGGAGACAGTCCCGTTCCACTCTCACCACCATCAGAACATATCTTCAAAACTATCAGCCCATAGAAAAAAAGGCACCGCACCACCACCGGGTGGGCTCGAACCTACAACCTTTCGGTTAACAGCCAACCGCGCTAGCCAATTGTGCCACGGAGACAGTCCTGCTATCTTTCACCACCATCAGAACATATCTTCAAAGCTATCAGCCCAAGGAAAAGAAAGCGCCGCACCACCACGGGGTGGGCTAGAAACTCGAACCTTTCGGTTAACAGCCGATCGCGCTAGCCAATTGCGCCACGGAGACATACCTCCTCCACTCTCACCACCACCAGAACATATCTTCAAAGCTAACATCCCATAGAAAAAAAGCGCCGCATCACCACCGGGTGGGCTCCAACCTCCAATCTTTCCGTTAGCAGCCGATCGCGCTAGCCAATTGCGCCACGGAGACAGTCCTGCTCCGCTTTCACCACCAGCAGAACATATCTTCGAAGCTATCAGCCTAAAGAAAAAAAGCGCCGCACCACCACCGGGTGGGCTCGAACCTCCAACCTTTCGATTAACAGACGATCGCGCTAGCCGATCGCGAAACGGAGACAGTCGCGCTCCACTCTCACCACCATCAGAACATATCTTCAAAGCTATCAGCGCAAAGAAAAAAGCAACACACCACTCCCGGGAGGGCTCGAAACACCAACCTTTCGGTTAACAGCCGATCGGGCTAGCCAATTGCGCAACGGAACAGTCCTGCTCCACTCTCACCACCATCAGAACATATCTTCAATGCTATCAGCCCCCCCCAAAACAAAAGCGCCGCACCACCACCGGGTGGGCTCGAAACTCCAAGCTTTCGATAAACAGCCGATCGCGCTAGCCAATAGCGCCACGGAGACAGTCCTGTTTCACTCTCACCACCATTAGAACATATCTTCAAAGCTATCTGGCCATAGAAAAAAAAGCGCCGCACCACAACCGGGTGGGCTCGAACCTCCAACATTTCGGTTAACAGACGATCGCGCTAGCCAATCGCGCCACGGAGACAGTCGTGCTCCACTCTCACCACCATCAGAACATATCTTCAAAGCTATCAGCGCAAAGAAAAAAGCAACACACCGCTCACGGGAGGGCTCGAAACTCCAACATTTCGGTTAACAGCCGATCGCGCTAGCCGATTGCGCCATGGAGACAGTCGTGCTCCACTTTCACCACCATCAGAACATATCTTCAAAGCTATCAGTGCAAAGAAAAAAGCAACACACCACTCCCGGGAGGGCTCAAACCTCCAATTTTTTGGTTAACAGCCGAACGTGCTAGCCAATTGCACCACGAAGACAGTCGTGCTCCAATCTCACTACCGTTAGAACATTTCTCGAAAGCTATCAGCGCAAAGAAAAAAGCAACACACCACTCCCGGGAGGGCTCGAAACTCCAACCTTTCAGTTAACAGCCGATCGCGCTAGACGATTGCGCCACGGAGACAGCCGTGCTCCACTCTCACCACCATCAGAACATATCTTCAAAGCTATCAGCTTAAAGAAAAAAAGCGCCGCACCACAACCGGGTGGGTTCGAACCTCCAACCTTTCGGTTAACAGACGATCGCGCTAGCCAATCGCGCCACGGAGACAGTCCTGCTCCACTGTCACCACCATCAGAACATATCTTCAAAGCTATCATCCCATAGAAAAAAAAGCGCCGCATCACCAACGGGTGGGCTCGAACCTCCAACCTTTCGGTTAACGGCCAAACGCGCTTGCCAATTGCGCCACGGAGACAGTCTTGCTTCACTCTAACCACCATCAGAACATATCTTCGAAGCTATCAGCCCAAAGAAAAAAAAGCAACGCACCACTCCCGGGAGGGCTCGAACCTCCAACCTTTCGGTTAACAGCCGATGGCTCTAGCCAATTGCGCCACGGAGACAGTCATGATCTACTCTCACACCGTCAGAACATTTCTTCAGAGCTATCCGCCCAAAGGAAAAAAAGCGCCGCACCACCAACGAGTGGGCTTGAACCTCCAACCTTTCGGTTAACAGCCGAACGTGCTAGCCAATTGCACCACGCAGACAGTAGTGCTTCAATCTCACCACCGTTAGAAGATTTCTCCAAAGCTATCAGCGCAAAGAAAAAAGCAACACACCACTCACGGGAGGGCTCGAAACTCCAACCTTTCAGTTAACAGCCGATCGCGCTAGACGATTGCGCCACGGAGACAGTCGTACTCCACTCTCACCACCATCAGAACATATCTTCAAAGCTATCAGCTTAAGGAAAAAAAGCGCCGCACCACAACCGGGTGGGTTCGAACCTCCAACCTTTCGGTTAACAGACGATCGCGCTAGCCAATCGCGCCAAGGAGACAGTCCTGCTCCACTGTCACCACCATCAGAACATATCTTCAAAGCTATCATCCCATAGAAAAAAAGCGCCGCATCACCACCGGGTGGGCTCGAACCTCCAACCTTTCGGTTAACGGCCGAACGCGCTTGCCAATTGCGCCACGGAGACAGTCTTGCTTCACTCTCACCACCATCAGAACATATCTTCGAAGCTATCAGCCCAAAGAAAAAAAAGCAACACACCACTCCCGGGAGAGCTCGAAACTCCAAACTTTCAGTTAACTGCCGATCGCGCTAGCCTATTGCGCCACGGAGACAGTCGTGCTCCACTCTCACCACCATCAAAACATATCTTCAAAGCTATCAGCTTAAAGAAAAAAAAGCGCCGCACCACCAACGGGTGGGTTCGAACCTCCAACCTTTCGGTTAACAGACGATCGAGCTAGCCAATCGCGCCACGGAGACAGTCGTGCTCCACTCTCTCCACCATCAGAACATATCTTCAAAGCTATCAGCTTAAAGAAAAAAAGCGCCGCACACCAACGGGTGGGTCTCGAACCTCCAACTGTTCGGTTAACAGACGATCGCGCTAGCCAATCGCGCCACGGAGACAGTCCTGCTCCACTGTCACCACCATCAGACATATCTTCAAAGCTATCAGCCAAAGAAAAAAAGCGCCGCACCACCACCGGGTGGGCTCGAAACTCCAACCTTTCGAGTTAACAGCCGATGGCGCTAGCTAAGTGCGCCACGGAGACAGTCCTGTTCCACTCTCACCACCATCAAAACATATCTTCAAAACTATCAGCCCATAGAAAAAAAGCGCCGCATCACCACCGGGTGGGCTCCAACCTCCAATCTTTCCGTTAGCAGCCGATCGCGCTAGCCAATTGCGCCACGGAGACAGTCCTGCTCCGCTTTCACCACCAGCAGAACATATCTTCGAAGCTATCAGCCTAAAGAAAAAAAGCGCCGCACCACCACCGGGTGGGCTCGAACCTCCAACCTTTCGATTAACAGACGATCGCGCTAGCCGATCGCGAAACGGAGACAGTCGCGCTCCACTCTCACCACCATCAGAACATATCTTCAAAGCTATCAGCGCAAAGGAGACAGCCGTGCTCCACTCTACCACCATCAGAACATATCTTCAAAGCTATCAGCTTAAAAAAAAAAGGCGCCGCACCAAACCGGGTGGGTTCGAACCTCCAACCTTTCGGTTAACAGACGATCGCGCTAGCCAATCGCGCCACGGAGACAGTCCTGCTCCACTGTCACCACCATCAGAACATATCTTCAAAGCTATCATCCCATAGAAAAAAAGCGCCGCATCACCAACGGGTGGGCTCGAACCTCCAACCTTTCGGTTAACGGCCAAACGCGCTTGCCAATTGCGCCACGGAGACAGTCTTGCTTCACTCTAACCACCATCAGAACATATCTTCGAAGCTATCAGCCCAAAGAAAAAAAAGCAACGCACCACTCCCGGGAGGGCTCGAACCTCCAACCTTTCGGTTAACAGCCGATGGCTCTAGCCAATTGCGCCACGGAGACAGTCATGATCTACTCTCACACCGTCAGAACATTTCTTCAGAGCTATCCGCCCAAAGGAAAAAAAGCGCCGCACCACCAACGAGTGGGCTTGAACCTCCAACCTTTCGGTTAACAGCCGAACGTGCTAGCCAATTGCACCACGCAGACAGTAGTGCTTCAATCTCACCACCGTTAGAAGATTTCTCCAAAGCTATCAGCGCAAAGAAAAAAGCAACACACCACTCACGGGAGGGCTCGAAACTCCAACCTTTCAGTTAACAGCCGATCGCGCTAGACGATTGCGCCACGGAGACAGTCGTACTCCACTCTCACCACCATCAGAACATATCTTCAAAGCTATCAGCTTAAGGAAAAAAGCGCCGCACCACAACCGGGGGGTTCGAACCTCCAACCTTTCGGTTAACAGACGATCGCGCTAGCCAATCGCGCCAAGGAGACAGTCCTGCTCCACTGTCAACACATCAGAACATATCTTCAAGCTATCATCCCATAGAAAAAAAAGCGCCGCATCACCAGGGGGGCTCGAACCTCCAACCTTTCGGTTAACGGCGAACGCGCTTGCCAATTGCGCACGGAGACAGTCTTGCTTCACTCTCACCACCATCAGAACATATCTTCGAAGCTATCAGCCCAAAGAAAAAAAAGCAACACACCACTCCCGGGAGAGCTCGAAACTCCAAACTTTCAGTTAACTGCCGATCGCGCTAGCCTATTGCGCCACGGAGACAGTCGTGCTCCACTCTCACCACCATCAAAACATATCTTCAAAGCTATCAGCTTAAAGAAAAAAAATCGCCCGCACCACCAACGGGTGGGTTCGAAACTCCAACCTTTCGGTTCACAGACGATCGAGCTAGCCAATCGCGCCACGGAGGACAGTCGTGCTCCACTATCACCCACCATCAGAACATATCTTCAAAGCTATCAGCTAAAGAAAAAAGCGCCGCACCCCCCAACGGGTGGGTTCGAACCTCCAACTGTTCGGTTAACAGACGATCGCGCTAGCCAATCGCTGCACAGGAGACAGTCCTGCTCCACTGTCACCCCCTCAGAACATATCTTCAAAGCTATCAGCCCAAAGAAAAAAAGCGCCGCACCACCACCGGGTGGGCTCGAAACTCCAACCTTTCGATTAACAGCCGATGGCGCTAGCTAAGTGCGCCACGGAGAGACAGTCCTGTTCCACTCTCACCACCATCAAAACATATCTTCAAAACTATCAGCCAATAGAAAAAAGCCGCCGCACACCACCGGGTGGGCTCGAACCTCAACCTTTCGGTTAACAGCCAACCGCGCTAGCCAATTGTGCCACGGAGACAGTCCTGCTATCTTTCACCATCAGAACATATCTTCAAAGCTATCAGCCCAAAGAAAAGAAAGCGCCGCACCACCACGGGGTGGGCTAGAAACTCGAACCTTTCGGTTAACCGCCGATCGCGCTAGCCAATTGCGCCACGGAGACATACCTCCTCCACTCTCACCACCACCAGAACATATCTTCAAAGCTAACATCCCATAGAAAAAAAGTGCCGCATCACCACCGGGTGGGCTCGAACCTCCAATCTTTCCGTTAGCAGCCGATCGCGCTAGCCGATCACGAAACGTCGACAGTCGCGCTCCACTCTCACCACCATCAGAACATATCTTCAAAGCTATCAGCTCAAAGAAAAAAAGCAACACACCACTCCCGGGAGCGCTCGAAACACCAACCTTTCGGTTAACAGCCGATCGGGCTAGCCAATTGCGCAACGGAACAGTCCTGCTCCACTCTCACCACCATCAGAACATATCTTCAAAGCTATCAGCCCCTCCAAAACAAAAGCGCCGCACCACCACCGGGTGGGCTCGAAACTCCAAGCTTTCGATAAACAGCCGATCGCGCTAGCCAATAGCGCCACGGAGACAGTCCTGTTCCACTCTCACCACCATTAGAACATATCTTCAAAGCTATCAGGCCATAGAAAAAAAGCGCCGCACCACAACGGGTGGGCTCGAACCTCCAACCTTTCGGTTAACAGACGATCGCGCTAGCCAATCGCGCCACGGAGACAGTCGTGCCTCACTCTCACCACCATCAGAACATATCTTCAAAGCTATCAGCGCAAAGAAAAAAAGCACACACCGCTCACGGGAGGGCTCGAAACTCAACCTTTCAGTTAACAGCCGATCGCGCTAGACGATTGCGCCACGGAGACAGCCGTTCTCCACTCACCCCATCAGAACATATCTTCAAAGCTATCAGCTTAAAGAAAAAAAGCGCCGCACCACTACCGGGTGGGCTCGAACCTCCAACCTTTCGGTTAACAGACGATCGCGCTAGCCAATCGTGCCACGGAGACAGTCGTGCTCCACTCTCACCACCATCAGAACATATCTTCAAAGCTATCAGCGCAAAGAAAAAAGCAACACACCGCTCACGGGAGGGCTCGAACCTCCAATCTTTTGGTTAACAGCCGAACGTGCTAGCCAATTGCACCACAAAGACAGTCGTGCTCCAATCTCAATACCGTTAGAACATTTCTCGAAAGCTATCAGCGCAAAGAAAAAAGCAACACACCACTCCCGGGAGGGCTCGAAACTCCAACCTTTCAGTTAACAGCCGATCGCGCTAGACGATTGCGCCACGGAGACAGCCGTGCTCCACTCTCACCACCATCAGAACATATCTTCAAAGCTATCAGCTTAAAGAAAAAAAGCGCCGCACCACAACCGGGTGGGTTCGAACCTCCAACCTTTCGGTTAACAGATGATCGCGCTAGCCAATCGCGCCACGGAGACAGTCCTGCTTCACTGTCACTACCATCAGAACATATCTTCAAAGCTATCATCCCATAGAAAAAAAAGCGCCGCATCACCAACGGGTGGGCTAGAACCTCAACCTTTCGGTTAACGGCCAAACGCGCTTGCCAATTGCGCCACGGAGACAGTCTTGCTTCACTCTCACCACCATCAGAACATATCTTCGAAGCTATCAGCCCAAAGAAAAAAAGCAACGCACCACTGCCGGGAGGGCTCGAACCTCCAACCTTTCGGTTAACAGCCGATGGCTCTAGCCAATTGCACCACAGAGACAGTCATGATCTACTCTCACACCGTCAGAACATTTCTTCAGAGCTATCCGCCAAAGGAAAAAAAAAACGCCGCACCACCAACGAGTGGGCTTGAACCTCCAACCTTTCGGTTAACAGCCGATCGCGCTAGCCAATCGCACCACGCAGACAGTCGTGCTTCAATCTCACCACCGTTAGAAGATTTCTCCAAAGCTATCAGCGCAAAGAAAAAAGCAACACACCACTCACGGGAGGGCTCGAAACTCCAACCTTTCAGTTAACAGCCGATCGTGCTAGAAGATTGCGCCACGGAGACAGTCGTGCTCCACTCTCACCACCATCAGAACATATCTTCAAAGCTATCAGCCTAAAGAAAAAAAGCGCCGCACCACAACCGGGTGGGTTCGAACCTCCAACCTTTCGGTTAACAGACGATCGCACTCGCCAATCGCGCCAAGGAGGCAGTCGTGCTCCACTCTCACCACCATCAGAACATATCTTCAAAGCTATCAGCTTAAAGAAAAAAAAGCGCCGCACCACCAACGGGTGGGTTCGAACCTCCAACCTTTCGGTTAACAGACGATCGCGCTAGCCAATCGCGCCACGGAGACAGTCCTGTTCCACTCTCACCACCATTAGAACATATCTTCAAAGCTATCAGGCCATAGAAAAAAAGCGCCGCACCACAACCGGGTGGGCTCGAACCTCCAACCTTTCGGTTAACAGACGATCGCGCTAGCCAATCGCGCCACGGAGACAGTCGTGCCCCACTCTCACCACCATCAGAACATATCTTCAAAGCTATCAGCGCAAAGAAAAAAGCAACACACCGCTCACGGGAGGGCTCAAACCTCCAATTTTTTGGTTAACAGCCGAACGTGCTAGCCAATTGCACCACGAAGACAGTCGTGCTCCAATCTCAATACCGTTAGAACATTTCTCGAAAGCTATCAGCGCAAAGAAAAAAAGCAACACACCACTCCGGGAGGGCTCGAAACTCCAACCTTTCAGTTAACAGCCGATCGCGCTAGACGATTGCGCCACGGAGACAGCCGTGCTCCACTCTCCACCATCAGAACATATCTTCAAAGCTATCAGCTTAAAGAAAAAAAGCGCCGCACACTACGGGGTGGGCTCGAACTCCAACCTTTCGGTTAACAGACGATCGCGCTAGCCAATCGTGCCACGGAGACAGTCGTGCTCCACTCTCACCACCATCAGAACATATCTTCAAAGCTATCAGCGCAAAGAAAAGAAAGCGCCGCACCACCACGGGGTGGGCTAGAAACTCGAACCTTTCGGTTAACAGCCGATCGCGCTAGCCAATTGTGCCACGGAGACATACCTCCTCCACTCTCACCACCACCAGAACATATCTTCAAAGCTAACATCCCATAGAAAAAAAGTGCCGCATCACCACCGGGTGGGCTCGAACCTCCAATTTTTCCGTTAGCAGCCGATCGCGCTAGCCGATCACGAAACGTCGACAGTCGCGCTCCACTCTCACCACCATCAGAACATATCTTCAAAGCTATCAGCTCAAAGAAAAAAGCAACACACCACTCCCGGGAGCGCTCGAAACACGAACCTTTCGGTTAACAGCCGATCGGGCTAGCCAATTGCGCAACGGAACAGTCCTGCTCCACCGGACTATAGTAATGCATTTCATTCATACTATGTAATTCTGTGCAATGCTCGTCACTTTAGATGCAAGAGCATCGTATGCTTTGGTTAGTCTTCGTTCTTCGGCATCCACCCTCATATTGCGCACGCACATTTCCCTCATTCTCCTTTCCTACGCAGGTGAGTGCTGTCCTCCTCCTTTCTCCTCTTCTCTGACACTGGTGCGGCACGACAAATAATTGCATACAAATATGTCTCTCACTATCTCCCTCTCTAAAGGTACGCTGGTAGGCGGCGCGACTGTCACGGCGCTGTATAAACTAGGCGTTCACTGCGGTTGCGTCATTCTGTCTTTGTGCAACATTGTGCGAAACTCGTGACGCCAAGAAAGTATAGTCTGAAAAAGCCGAACGTAAACGTCAGCGTTGGCAAGCAGACCCCGAAATTTGGACCAAGTAAGCCGAACATAGAAATCAACGATGGCAGAAAACAATTTTCTATGAACGTTTCTTTTCCAGCAATTAAACAATCAATAAGAATATTCACATTTCCTA
>NW_023609141.1:0-23426 GCF_013339725.1 Rhipicephalus microplus
GCATTTCATTCATACTATGTAATTCTGTGCAATGCTCGTCACTTTAGATGCAAGAGCATCGTATGCTTTGGTTAGTCTTCGTCTTCGGCATCCACCCTCATATTGCGCACGCACATTTCCCTCATTCTCCTTTCCTACGCAGGTGAGTGCTGTCCTCCTCCTTTCTCCTCTTCTCTGACACTGGTGCGGCACGACAAATAATTGCATACAAATATGTCTCTCACTATCTCCCTCTCTAAAGGTACGCTGGTAGGCGCGCGGACTGTCACGGCGCTGTATAAACTAGGCGTTCACTGCGGTTGCGTCATTCTGTCTTTGTGCAACATTGTGCGAAACTCGTGACGCCAAGAAAGTATAGTCTGAAAAAGCCGAACGTAAACGTCAGCGTTGGCAAGCAGACCCCGAAATTTGGACCAAGTAAGCCGAACATAGAAATCAACGATGGCAGAAAACAATTTTCTATGAACGTTTCTTTTCCAGCAATTAAACAATCAATAAGAATATTCACATTCCTAAAGTATATGAAAAAAAGTGAAACTATCAGTTTCATAAGCGATAGAGAATTTGAGTAGCTGGAGCAGCTTATAATGTGGTTTTAAACTACTTACCCGGTGTCATAGCTGTTCCAGCTACCATTGAAAGAGACAAGGATGAGACACATATATTATCTTCAAGCATGCATGTCATTCTTATTAAATTGTCGTACACTTTATACTGTATTTAAATATTGTGCTGGATGGAAATGGTGCGTAAATATGCGCCGTACTCCTTCTCACAGCAAGAGCTTGAGCGTCGTACGTGTGGTACCTCCTGTGCACCGCATCAGCAGAAGGATTCAGAGACAAGCCGATGAGCTCAGACTGCTCAGAGAGCCCGTGGCGGCTTCAACCAGCCCTACCAACCATAACCGAATTGGTACGGACGGCGCAACGCCGCTTCATTGCACCTTACTGGTACCATGAACATCGCATAGTTTTCATGGTGCTGTACATGAAGATGTCGAAGGTGTGCTCGTTAACTACGACTTTGTTGCCGTGTACAACCAGTGGGACGACACAGACAAACGGCGGCACGCTTCTTTCAGCCTTCGACGGCGCAAGTGTTTGCTATGAGGCGGGTATCAACGTCACGGGACGTCATGAAACGCCGGCTTCTTGAGATATGTGCCAGCCTTTACTGTCGGGAGTAAGCTAAGCACAATCTTCTGTTGCCACATACAATGCAGGACGAAGGGGATGCAATGTATGTCGAACACAAGACGCGTCTGTTTTCACTGAGCTAACCCCAGCATGCCAGGAGAAAGGGAAGGGTGTGGTACCTCATGCACGGAGTGAAAGAGCAGCTTCTTGGTGGGCCTATGCGCATGCGCACTCCTCGAAAGACTGTATCAGAATTCAAAATGAAGCCATCACCAACAAAAGCACTCTTCGGCAATTGGTCCCATCGTACGAATCGCACTGCAACGCTGCCTTAGCTGTATACAGGCTACTTTGAAGCTTTCGGTGACCACATACATTTCTTTCAGAAGAAAATAGGCTCTATAATATGCAAAGAACGTCAGAAGCCACCTGTGCCCTCGCAGCCCATGATCTTTTGGTTGTCCAGCGTTGTCCAGATATGAATGCCTGCATACTCTAAGAGATCCGCCTTTGGGCGGTATCATCACCCACCCAGCGGCTTTTCACGCATGACGTATGCTCATGCTTCACGACAACCGGTTACACCTGCAATGCCGATTCCCACCATTGCCTCTAGGTAGTTCAAACGGTCCCATAATACAACGCTCTTCGTCTGGCCCTGCAAAAATCAGGTGCCTGGCGCGCGCCAGATCGACGTCCTCTCTGCTTTAACTTTGGCGAATCTGGGCATTTTTATTTATTTTTTATTTATTTATTTAATAATACTGTCAACCCTCCAAGAGGGTCATAACAGAGAGGACAATACAATTACATACATAAAAAAATGTACAAGGTACATAAAGTTGCGTAACACTCGGCACTGCACAATGAAAACAGGTATTTCATTAATAACAATTCAGAATTCAAAAACATTTCAAAATTCACTGACATATTCCAAATAATGGACATGAGGTCGCTTACATCAAACTCAACAATCTCGTAAGTGTGCCTCTACAGCATTTTCGAAGTCGGTGACATTGTTTAAAACAACAATTGCGTTTGGTAGTTTTCCACATTTCTACGACATCCGGGAAGAAAGAATATCGAAACATGTCAGTATTTGTTTGGTATGGTTTTATGACGCAATCGTGGTTAGTTCGGGGATTTATTTTGCCTGGGGGGTGTAAATATTGAACTTATCAATCTTAAGTTGATCGTGAATTATTTGGTAGAATACCTTCAGCCTATATTTTTTTTCTCCGCAGTTCAAGAGTATCTAAGTTGTATCTCTGTAACATCAGCGTGACCGATTCCTTTCTTCGGTATGTTGAACAAATAAAACGCGCCGCCAGTCTTTGTATTCTTTCCAGCTTCTTCTTAAGGGTCGCTTGATGGGGACTCCAAACAACGGCTGAGTATTCTAGTATCGTCCTAATGAAGGTGGTGTATGCAATATGTTTTACGTCACGCGATGCATGTTCCAGTTTTTTCCTCAATATGTACAACTTTTGATAGGCTATCGTGCAAACGTTATCTATATGTTCAGTCCATGACAATTTTCGCGTAATTGTTACCCCGAGATACTTGAACTGTTGCGCATGCACCAACAAGTGTCCACCAATGCTGTACGGAAAGGAATGGATAGTTTTCCTTTTACTGATGTGTGTATATGTAGATTTAGAATAATTTATTGACATTTTCCATTTCCTACACCAATTATCTAACTTTTTCAAACAATTCTGAACTTTCAATTGGTCATCTAACTGGTAATTGTGGCGTAGATTAGGCAGTCGTCTGCAAAAAGTTTAACTTGGACACCCTCTTCTGCCGCCACACTACTGATGTCATTGATATAGAGGAGAAACAGTAGTGGTCCCAATACTGAGCCTTGGGGCACCCCTGAAAGTACAGCTAAAGGATCTGATACATGGCCATCCAGTTTTACTACCTGCGTACGGTTTGTTAAATATGCTTCAATCCATTTTATTACGAGCTCATTTATTCCTGCATTACGTAATTTGAAGATTAATTGGACATGGGGTACTTTATCGAACGCCTTCGCAAAATCCACGCAAACCACATCAACCTGTTGTCTTATATCTACAGCAGCCGCAAAATCATGGATTGTTTCTATTAACTGTGTCACGGTTGATAACCCGGTCCTGAAGCCATGTTGATAAGGATACAGCAAAGTGTTCTGATCTAGGAACCTGAGTATATGTTTTGCTATTATATGTTCGAACAGTTTGCAGGTAACTGAAGTAAGTGACACTGGACGGTAATTTGTAGCCTGTTTTCGGTTGCCTCCTTTAAATACAGGAATGACGAATGCGGTGCGCCAATCTTGTGGCAGTGAGTGCATTGTATATGTTTTTTGAAAGATGATAGTCAGATAATGCGACATCCATTCTGCATATCGCTTGAGGAATACAGTTGGTATACCGTCGGGACCGCTCGATTTTTTCGTGTCTAATTTGAGTAGTTGAAATACGCCTTCCCTAGCTATTTCGAGTGTTTCCATTGGAACAGTGGGAAGAATTCTTAAGGGTTCTTCCGTACTCGCTGTAGTTTCCAGTGGGTTAAATACAGACTGAAAAAAGTTGTTGAAATGGTTTGCTATCTCATCTTTTTTCTTATAATGTTACTACCAACATGAATTTCATCAGCTGTTTCTTTCCTGTCGCTAAAATACCGCCAAAATTTCTGAGGTGAAGACCTGAGGAACTCACTGAGGTTTTTTTCAAAAAATGTTGTTTAGATGTAGCCAAGGTACGCCTGAGTTCAGTTTTTAAATTTCTCAGAACCACTGGCGACGTGCTCCCCTTACGCAGTCTCTTAAGTTTCCTCTTCATATGAATTTATCTCGGGTGATCCAAGGACTTCTCTGTTTCGTTTTTTTAACGCGTGATGGAACATATTTGGCTATGCAGTAACATATAATACATTTGAATTCTTGCCATAGCTCTTCTACTGATTTTAAACCCGAGATGCTCTCGAAATTATCCAATTGGATCTCCAAATAGTCAAGAATCGATGTATCGTCAGCCCTAGCATAGTCTTTAACTTTTACTGGCACATAGCTCTTCACATGTCTCAATGCTCGAACGGCAAGAACACAGGTTCGCGGTTCTACCTTCATTGTGAGCTTGAGCGTTCTTCGTCAGTGTTCTCGAGACTTGATCATTGGTATGGACTTCATGAGGGAGCAGGGTGCTGTCATCGACATTCTACAACGCCTCGTCACTTTCTCAAGAAAGAGCGCCACATCATCAAATATTACGAACCGTGATTGCGTATGTCTACGTGTAATTGACGAAGCTGTCACAATACAACCTCGCACAAGTGTTGCAACTCCAGTGGCGTGTAATGAATGAGGACACGCTGAAAAGATTGTGCAGAGCAATCCATCCATATATACTTCTTTCGCAAGGTGTCTGTGTAGCACGAAGTCTTGTAGATCTCCAGGATGGCCACAGCGAGGTTCTTGTTACAAACATCAACTACGTGTCCTCACACCTTTTTCCTGGCACTGTCATCGCTTACGCCGACCCAGTAAGCAATGTCACCGAGTGTTTTGCCCCCAAAACAGCCGACAATGCTGAAGCACCTCGCCATAGCATTTACACAAATCCAACGCATTCTGACGAAAACAAACGGAGACTGCGCGCTCTGTTGCTAGAGTACCATGTCTGCTTTGCACGCTTGTCAGAAACCTGTCAGACATCGGTTACGAAACACCGTGCCATCACTTACGACGACGCCATACCTATACGGCAACAGTTCACCAAGCGAACGGTGCGCGGTTCAAACGCAGGTCAAGGAAATGCTTCACGACGGGCAATACAGCTCTCAAGCAGGCCATGGTCATCGCCAGTCGTTCTTGTTAAAAAAAGGATGGTAAAATTCGCTTTTGTCTCGAATATAGAAAACTGAATAACGTAAAAAAAAGATGTGTACCCGTTGCCTCAGGTGAACGATTCTATAGAGAGGCTGAGGTGAGCAAGGTATTTTTCCTCAATCATTCTTAAAAGGTGTTAGTGGCAAGATGAGGTACATGAATTGGACCTCCCGAAAACATCTTTTGAAACTCAGGCCTGTCCCTACGAATTGAAAGAGCTCCTTCTCGGCCTCTCTTCCGTTCCGGCCACATTCGAACGAATAATAGACACAGTTCTAGCTGACCTAAAATTAACAAATTGCCTCGCTTACCTCGACGATGTCGTTGTCTTTTCAGAAACGTTTGACGACCACGTTTATTCGTCCCCGTCAGCGTGTTCTCTAAGTTATTCGATCGGCTTACCTCAGCCTCAAGCCTGAGAAACGTCATTCCGGCTACAAAGAGCTAAAGTTCCTCGACCAAGTTGTGAGCGCTGCTGTGAGAAAGCCACCGCGGAAGCTATTCCAGCTCTGGCAGACAAAATAGTCTTCGGTGATTTCTTCGTCTGTGCGCATATTATTGCCGCTTTATTGAAAATTTTTCTAAAATTGTGGAACCGCTCATCAGAGTTATGCGTGATTACACATCATTTCCGGACTGCCGAACATTCCACGGCCTTGGCAGAACTGCAACATCGATTGTCTATTCCTCCCGAACTTGGTCATTTCGATGAGGACGACGACACCGAGGTACGCACTGGTACTGACTACATCGGTCTTAGAGCTATATTGGTGCAAATACAAGATGGGACCGAATGAGTTATTGGCTACGTGAGCATGGAGACTTACTATTCAACGTCAGAGAAGGAGTGCCTCGGGGTAATATGGGCAATTACGAAGTGTAGGCCTTATCTCAACGGCTGCCCTTTAAAAGGTATGACTGATCATGACTGTTCTTGTTCGTGTGCTAACCTCCGAGACCTCTCTGCCTGATTAGTGCGATGGACAATGCGACTTCAGGAGTTCGATGTCAGTATCGTATACAAGTCGTGTAGAAAGAATGAAGACGCTGACACGTTATCACGAGCACCTCTCCGATCCGAGAATTCAGCTACCGACGATGACAGTGTGTCCTTGGGGATTCTCAGTGGGGCGGACTTCACAACTAAACAACGCATGGACCCAGAGTTAAGGTCCAATGTCAATCCTTTAGAAGGCAGCACCACGTCGATTCCTCATTCACTTTCGCGCACGTTTTGGCCATTTTGCTTACGGGAGGGCTTAATATGCTGGAGAACCACTGGTATCGGCACCACATCTCATTTTCTAGTTGTTTCTCAAGGCTTTTGCGGTGACACTCTATCAGCCTGCCACGACGAGCCGACATCTGGCTATCTGGGCTTCTGATGGTCTCTCGACTGGGCGCAACAGCTTCATTTCTGGCCTAATCCGGGAGCTTGCGTGCAGCTAGCTCTACGTGAAAAGATGCCGCACATGTCAGCGTCACAAGTCACCACCCTTACAGCCCGCAAGACTCCTACAACCCATCGGCCACCGGGAACGCGGTTTGATAAGGTTCGGATGGACCTTCTTAGAGCCTTTCCTTTGTCTTACTCAGTGAACGAGTAAATCATCGTCGCAACTTAATGCTTCACGCGTTACATTACTGACAAGAATCCACTGCCACGCAGCACGGCGTCCGATGTCGTCCAGTTTTTTTTTTGCACCACACTGTGCTTCGTAACGGCGCCCCTCCATTCATCATCACTGACCGAGGGTCAGCGTTTATGGCAAAACAGTTTGCCGACATCTCCAAGCTCAAAAACATGAATCATCGATAAGACAACTGCATACCACTTTCGTAGTAAAGTCTTGACAGAAATGCTTTACGAAGTGCTGGCGGACATAATCTTTATGTACGTGGACGTGCAGCATAAAACGCGGGAAGAAATCCTGCCGTAATTAATGTTTGCGCACAACACCACTATGCAGGAAGCGACAAGGCTTGCACATGTGCGCCTCGTTTGCACTTCGTTTGCGCTCGAGACGTGAAAACCGTGCTGGACGTCATTATTTCTCGTGACATCGACCAGCACGAGCAGTTAGCCCCTGACGTAGAAGATTACAGTCAGCGCACAAAGGAATCGCGTTATTTGCCTCCGTGCACATAAAACAGCGTAGCAGTGTGCAGATCCACGAAAGTATGATATCCACACTCGAAGAGCTACCTATAAACTCGGTGGCCAAGTTTGGGTTTGGACTTCCGTTAGACGATGAACTCTCAGCGGAAAATTTCGGAGCAAGTGCGTCGGACGCTACAAAGTATTACGGCGGCTCTACGAATTCATCTATGAAGTTATCCCAGATGGAGGCTGTGCAACGACCCAGCATACTCACCACACACATAGATTGTGCATGTCGTCCACCTAAAGCCATATTTTTGCCATGATATTCACCCACTTGTGCCTGTTCAGCAAACTTTTTTTGTTTTATTTGATGTTCTCGTTAATACTCTACAGAACTGAAAGCTGCGTCAGTTTTTTTTCTTCCTATTTTTCGGACCAGAAACTACTTTATTTCGCGTGCACATGCACCGAGTGCTATAAGTAACGCTGTTTTTTTCTCTCAATTTTCTTTTTATTTAGACCCATTCAGTGCAGCCTTATGTGCGAGCATTAAGTCAATGCTCAACTGGGGGTGGGGGGAATAACGCCATCTGGTGTTGTGAGCCAGCCAGTGAATATTCGAAGAAGACAAACACGATCTAGGTGTGTTGGCCCTTCATTCACGATACACATTTGTGTCTTACTGCCTCGCTGTTCTTGTCCTCTTATCTGTAGGCCCTCTAGTGCATGACATAATGTGGTTCTTCTCAATGAAAGAAAAATTGACACAGGTGGAGCAATATATAGGCGTCTATCTAAACTCTCTCTTTTGTTATTATTTTATTCAGAACAGTCACTGAAATTGTCGAAGGATACACTGCTTAAAGCAAACGATTTGTGACTGTGCTGTGCCACTCATGCAGCAGCAGCACAAAGACATGTACAAATTTAAAAGGGGACATTAAAGTTATATTATACACTTGCTTACATAGATATTATGTACAATTCAACAAAATATTTATAATAAACAAAACGAGAGAAATGTCAATGTTAAACAGTTTGGCTGATATAAAAAAAATTAACCACAAATGTAACAAAAATTGTGCTCGTACAACTCTCGAGCAAAAAAAATTAATGAAAGGCTAGTAGAAACAACCTGTAGAGCTCACGAGCCAGATGTGGGAAAAAAAGAAACAGAACAAGATATATCATTGATGCGTTATTATAGTCAGTAACTTTAGTTTAGGGCTCTAAAATAATATCTCTTCGGTCGTTTTTTTTTGAAATGCTTGCTTCCTGAGTTCGAATATGAGCTGATTTGTGGGTAGGGCACAGTAATTGACGAGGTTGGAAATTTCAACAGCAATTTTTTGTTCCCCGTAGTTAGTTCCACTATTTGGTACCGGAGGAACAAAAATATTTGTGTGAAATTATAGCTTATAGTTTTTACACTGCATTTTCTCTAGAAGGAATGTTTGCACGACTGAAATTTCCACATAATTTGAAGGAATAACCTAATATAATACCAAGGAGTTCGGACACCTTTAATATTTCATTTCCGTAGTTATACGTTTTGGTGCTGACAGTACGTTAAAATTTCTGTTGCACGTTGCGCACGGTTTTGAAGTATTTGAAGTGATCCTAACATATACTCTGTAGTAGTCGACCAAACTAGAAGATTGTATGTTAAGCGGGAATGTATCTAGTGCGTTGTAGATATGGTGCTCCACTCTCGTTGTAAGCAAATATCGTAGCCTGCTTAACGCAGCTAAAGTGCGGGCAATGCTACTTACCCTGGGTCATAACTGTTCCGACTATCATTGAAAGAGAAGTATATAATAAATGCATGTAGAATAATCTTCTGTCGTGTCATTTTTGCAATACCGTATTACGCTTCATACTGCAGTAATATATGCATTTTTCAAACAAATAAAACATCAACGTTTTTATGCTGGCTTGGTTTTTATTCCTGCTCATATATCAAATAAAGCAATCGATCACTCTGCTTTTTAGCTTTGAAGCAACTAGCGTCAGAATAATACCAAGTCAGCAGAGGGTACACCTAGTGTTTCATAACGACCGACCGGGGCAACGAAATGCGACAAGCACCATCTATTTACTCGGGAAAATCGAGAGCACATACTGTCGGATCGTCTCACGCAGTAAACAGCCGCGTCAGGCATTCGAGTACGTGTAAACGTACTGCCTCTCCAAAACTTCATCGTTTGCTTATTATATGGCGATAATTTAGCGGAGCTTAATTTGAGCTCCGAAACTTTATTGGTGCGAGCAATCTCTATTCGAACAACTCATTCAAGATAACGCTAAATTTCACAATACAATTACCAGCTGTTCCACAACTCGAATAGGGAAAACAAGCGGAGCTGGTTCTTTAGGTGAAGTACATTATTTACTCTTTAACATAGGCTTATTTTCAGAGCAATGCAATAGGTTGCCCCTTGGTGCCACATAGCCCACTGTCATGAGTCGGCTGACGTACGCACATGAAGCGAACGCGTGGTGACTACCAGCCTTTCTGCGCCTACGTTTTTACAAAAAATGACATATACTGTCGGCCTTCCAATACTTCAAAGGTCATGGCCATTTCTACAAACGAATGCGGAAGCATGCCTGCCCTTCTCTCTACAATGACTAGGTTGCGCACACCAATTCCTAAATATAAACTATTGTTTTATGTTCATGTTACAACAAATAGAAACGTGCATGAGGCGCATTGCTGAGAATTGTTTGGGACAAAGCGCGTCTGTCTGACTTGCCTGAAGAAGGCGTTCTTTATGCTAATACGCGAGAAAGTAATGAAAGTGCCAATTAGCAAGGTATGAGAACATTTTTCTTGGGAATCAGAAAATTGAATCGTGGCACCATTCGCTTGAGCACGGCATCGACCTCAAGTGCTTAATGATATATGACGTATGCTGTAGAATTGGGGGGTTTAAAGGTTGTGAATTATGTATTTAAAGGAGTGCTATGGGACTATAACGACAGTATGAGCGGCCCGGACAGAATTCTGTTCGCCTGCATGACGTTCGCAATTGTATCAAGCAAATATGCTGATTTTATATTAGCGTCACAAGTTTTCTTCAGGTGGCTTCATATTGTCACGACGTCAAAACAGAGGTCTTGCCAAAGAGATTGAGACACCAGACGCAGGTCGATCTTTTAATCAAAACGCGCAAGCGAGTTCTTTTTTTTTCGTTCATTTTGTAAACCTTCGTGGCACATGCACAACTGCCATCATCTTTCTTGAGCAAGCACGTGACATTTGCCTCCCCCCGAAAGAGGCATCGTCCCGATGCGCCCCTTAGGTGCTCTACCAGGCGTATGAAGTGGTCGTACCACAACGGTAACTGGGAGCTAACTAACTCGATAAATACGGTTTCATACGCATGATGACGTGCACGACTTCGGGTAAATACTTTTGGCGCTTAGAACTACAATCAGTGTCGGGAACAACTTTGTAGTTCACGTCGTTCAAGCGTCGTGTGACAATGTATAGGCCAAAGTACCGTCTTAGCAGTTTTTCAGACAGTCCACGTCGTCCTATCGGAACCCAGACCCAGACTGTGTCGCCTGGGGTGTATCTAACAAACTTGTGTCGGGTGTCGTAGCGTTGTGCATCTTGCTGCTGTTGATGACAGATGCGCACGCGTGCGAGCTGTCTGGCTTCTTCGGCGCGTTGAGGTGAATTATTCGGCGTCTACATGGATGTCATCGCACTCATGCGGCAACATGGCGTCCAACGTTGTTGTGCCTTCGCGACCATAGATCATACTGAAAGGTGTCATTCCAGTGGTTTCTTGTCGAGCGGTGTTATAGGCAAAGGTCACGTACGACAATATCTGATCCCAGTTTTTATGTTTCGTGTCAACGTACATGCTGATCATGTCTGTGAGGGTCCTATTGAGGCGCTCCGTCAGTCTGTTTGTCTGCGGATGGTATGCAGTTGTTCTCCGGCCAACTGTACCGCTGAGTCTGAGAACCGACTCCAAAAGCTCTGCGGTGAAGGCAGGTCCTCTGTCTGAGATCACTGCTGTCGGAGCGCCATGCCGAAGGACGATGTTTTTGATGAATAACCGAGCGGCTTCCTCTGCTGTGCCACGCTGCATAGCTTCAGACTCTGCATAACGGGAGAGGTAATCAGTGGCCCCAATAATCCATCTGTTCCCTGTTGTGGAAGTTGGAAAAGGACCCAGGAAATCCATTCCATTCTGAGTGAATGGCTTTTCTGGTGCTTCTACTGGATGTGAAAGACCGGCTGGCTTGCTGGAAGGCGCTTTGCGGCTTTTACAGTTTGTGCAAGTTCGCAAGTGATGGTCAACAGCAGCAGGTAACTTTGGCCAATAGTACTTGCATCGTAGTCGGCACAATGTTCGGGTGTGTAGTCTAGATGACCAGAAGTTGCTTCATCATGGCCCGCTTCCATAATTTCTCTTCGAAAAGAAGCAGGCACGACGAGCAAGTGCGGGTTACCGGTTGGTGAGAAGTGTTTCTTATAGAGAACATCATTTCGCAAGCAAAAAGATGGCAGTCCTCTAGCGAACAACCGTGGTACGTCTTGAAGTCGTCCTTTTAAATATTCAATGAGTGGTAATAGCTCATGGTCACTGCGCTGCTCTCGTGCAATAGTGGCCGTGCTGACAACTCCCAAGAATGCCACGTCGGTGTTTTCGTCATCGGAAGCGACAGTTTCCACTGGCGACCGTGAGAGACAGTCGGCGTCAGTGTGCCCTAAATTTATAGACAATGGTCATGTCGAACTCCTTAATTGTTAGGCTCCAGCGTGCAAACGGCCAGATGGATCTATAAGGCTGGGGAGCCAGCACAAGGAGGGATGGTCGCTAACAACCTTGAATGAGCCTAAGCAGCCGTAAAAATATGAAAGAAATTTGATGACTGCCCACACCACGGCGAGACATTCCTTCTGGGTAGTCGAGTAGTTCTTCTCCATGCGAAAGAGAGAGTTCTGCTGGCGTAGGCTATAAATCTTTCACAGCCGCCTGGCCACTGCACCAGAACGGCGCCCAGACCTACTTTGCTGGCGTCAGTGTGAAGTACTGTAGGGGCGTCCAGGTGAAAATGCGCAAGGACTGGAGGTGTTTTCAGGCGTTGTCGTAGTTGATTGAATGCCATTTGCTTCTGTTCACCCCAAAAGAAGGGGACGTCATCACGTGTCAGTCGTGTCAATGGCGCCGCAATAGACGAAAAGTACTCGATAAATCTCCGGTAATAAGCGCACAATGCTAAAAAGCGTCTCACAGCCTTCTTGTCACGTGGTGCAGGGAATTACGCTACGGCGTCTAATTTGGCCGGGTCAGGTCAAGCACCTTCGTGACTGACGACGTGGCCTAGGAAGCTGAGTTCATTGAAACCAAAACGACATTTTTCTGGTTTTGAAGTAAGGCCGGCCGAGCGTATGGCTTGGAGGATGGTGAACTGATGGCTGAGATGTTCCTCGAATGATGCTGAGAATACAGTAACATCGTCCAGATAGACCAAGCATGTTTGCCACTTCAGGCTTGATAGTACGGTGTCCATGAGACGCTGAAAAGTGGCTGGCGCAGAGGACAACCGAAAAAGAAGCACCTTAAATTCGTAAAGGCCATCGGGCGTCACAAAGGCCGTTTTTTCACGATCACTCTCGTCGACTTCTATCTGGCAGGAGGTTCATTGAAGAGAAATAGCGCGCATGACGAAGCCGATCGAGTGAATCGTCTATGCGAGACAGTGGATAGACGTCTTTATTCGTGACTTGGTTCAACTTGCGATAATCAATACAGAAGCGCAAGCAGCCGTCTTTTTTCTTGACTAAAACCATGGGGGATGCCCAAGGACTTTTCGGAGGTTGTATGACGGGATCCGCGAGCATCTTCTGTACTTGCTTCTGAATCTCCTCGCGTTCTTTCAGAGCCACGTGGTAGGAGTTCTGCCGAATCGGTCGCGTGTTGTCTTCAGTAATGATGCGGTGCTCGGTCAATGGTGTTTGCTGGTCCTTTGACGTACGCGAAATGTAGTTTTTGAATCGGTGTACAAGTTCAAGCAGGCGCTTCCTATCAGAGGGCGGTAGCGTGGAGCAGATGTCCACCGGCAAAGTTGTCGAGGCAGGGACAGTTGCGTCGTCTGGTTGCAAAGCAAAGCGATCCCCGACTTGATCTATATTGTCGGAGTAGGCAACTGCGGTACCCTTCTGGATTTGGCGGCGCTCGTTGGTGAAGTTCGTGAGGAGCACTTCTGCCCGTCCACCAGTAAGCGCCAAGACGCCTCTCGCGATGGAAATGCCTTGCGTGAGCAAAAAAAAACGATTATGTTCTCCGCTATCACATCTTTGTAGCAAGGCCGCCCACTGGGAACCGACACAAGGCAGCAGGATCTCGGTGGGAGCGTCACATCGTCGGCTATTCGCAAACGGCCACGTAGTTCGTCGCTGCTGTTGTCTACATACGGATGTGCACAAAACGTCATCATACGTTGAGGGATCTTGATAACAGCGCCATGATCTTGAAGAAAACCCTTGCCTAAAATTAGCTCTTTACAGCAGTCTGGCATTAGGATGCAAGTGGCCACGAAGCTAGAATCCCCAATGCGAAGTCGAGTGGTGCACCCGTGGGAGTCATCAGCTGACAACCAGCACTCCTTATGTGCTGCCCCGTCAACGGTGTCTTGACCTTTCTAAGGCGGTCGGTTAGCTCATGTCGCATGATTGAGAAGTCGGCGCCTGTATCCACCAGTACTGTAACCTGATGTCCGTCACTAAGAACACCAAGATCAGCACGTACAAATTCATCGGCATTAGTATTCGTTGTCGTATTCGTCGTCGTATTCGTCGCCGTGGTCGTCATATCTTCTTCCGATTATAGGGAAACTTTTCAGTGTCTCAACGATTGGCAACCTTTCCCCCGGAGCTCGCAGCAGTTAATTTCCCCGGCGCGGGCTTGGCGAACGGCCTCTCGTGACGTCCGCCTAGCTCTGGGGGAAGTCACGGTGACGCGCTGCAGATGGAGATCGCCAGTGGCACGTTGTAGTTGCTTGGCCAGTCGACAGTTTATCAGCATCGTAGGCGCGATGGTGGAGTGAAAAGAAGAGGAACGAGAAAATTTCCCGAACCTGGAATCACCATGACGGCAATAGCGGTCAATGTGACCTGATTTTCCGCAACGGAAGCAAATAGGTTGATGGTCGGCCATGCGCCATAAGTCAGTTAGGCGAACTGCTGGTCGTCTCACGTAATCCCGTTGCCACCAAGGTACGGCAGCGGGTCGTGGCTGGAAGGGCGTCGCCACAAATGATGGTGGAGGACGACGGACCACATCAGCGTAGCTCGCTGGATGTGGCTCAGGACTTGGCGCGGGTAATGTAACGGCTTGCCTCAACTCCTGGCGGATGATTTCGGCAACAAATGTGACAGGTGGTTGGGTAAGGGGAACGCAGAGGGCCCGAAGTTCCTCACGCAGTATTTCCCTAATCATTTGTTGCAGGGAACTTTCGCAGATGGCAGTGTTTTGAGCTGCAGCACTTACTGCCGTGTGGTTCGGCAGGCGGTCAAAGTGTCGGCGTCGTTGTCGCAGGGCGCGCTCGATGACAGTCGCCTCTCTTATGAATTCATCTACTGTTGTAGGTGGATTCCGTACGAGGCCTGCAAACACTGGTTCCTCAACACCCTGCATTAGGTGAATCACCTTCTTAGCTTTCGGCATGACAGGGTCAGCTCTTCGAAACAGACGAATCATTCACTCTGTGTGCATGGCGGCTGTTTTGTTGGGTTTTTGCACGCGAGCCTCAATCAGTTGCTGTGCGCGATCACGTCAATTCGAGTTCAAAATTGTGGCGAGAGGCTTTCGACGGAAATCTTCCCAAGATTGGAAAGTAGCCTGGCGATTCTTGTACCACGTACGAGCGCTATTTTCCAGTGGGAAGTATGCACGGCCAAGTTTCTGCTGTTTGCTTCAGTGGTTAGATACAGCGACCCGTTCGAACAGTTCGAGCTAGTCCTTGACATCCTCGCACTATTTCCCACGGAAAACTTCAGCAACGCGAGGATATTCAAGAGTCACCTGCGAGTGAAGAGTGGTCTGCGATGGAACGGTAACCGTTGATGTGGTAGGAGCTGCCACGCGGGTTAGAGGCGGAACAGGTGCGGACTACGGACTAAGGCCTAGTAGGCGCCGACTGAATCGGTGCACTTGAGTAGTGATGAGGGGCTGAGTCTCTGGACTAGGTGAACGGGTCCGACCAAGGCTGTCCTGCATCACGTTGTAGGCTCCAGCACCGCCACCACTGTCACGACGTCAAAACAGAGGTCTTGCCGCAGAGATTAGACATCAGAAGCAGGTCGATCTTTTAATTAGAATGCGCAAGCGAGTTCTTCTTTTTCGTCTATTTCGTAAACCTTCGTGGCACATGCGAAACTGCCATCGTCTTTCTTGAGCCAGCATGTGAGAATATTACCATATATTCGCGAAAGGTTATCCGCGTGCTGTGATGATAGCGAAATGACGGTGTAAGTAGAATGTACTTTTATGTTTGCATTTATCTGCCATAGGTTGGTTCTGCCGACAGCTCCACCACCTCCTTGGTCTAACCATACGCGTTATTCAGGGCGTATTTTTTCTATATATACTCAATTGTATGTGAAGCTTATGCCCTGTCCACTTTCTTGTCATCAAATGCAGTCTCATTGATTTTACGGACACTTCCCGCCAATAACGTTAAAATACTGACGGAAGTAAATGAATCAACTGTTGTCTAAAACTCTGCGTTGAAGCGTAAACAACTAAGTTACGCCAGTGCTAGCACTTACGACCTGAATGATGTAATATCAAGTAAAGTTTGTGACTACTTGTGGATACATGTTCGCACTCTGTCCTTGTTTTTTTTTCAAATTTACGTCATTCCGCGCCTGTATTTGCAATAAGGCTCGCACACTGAGCAAATGTCCTCACAAACTGATTCCGTCGATCAAGCTCCTGTTATCAAACTGTCAATTTATCGACACAGAAGCAAGTAACTCACCGGGCATTACCATGGAAGCCCTGCGGCTCACGTCTGGCCAGGCTGCATCAACATGAAAGTAGACAACTACGTGTTAAAGGAATTATACGGGTTGCTAACCCACAAACTTTCTCTGAATCGGCTGTTCCTACCATTTCGTTACTTGTGCTCCTTGCGTATGTGTGATACCCCTAGATTTATTCTTTTTCTGTTTTCTGTAAGGCTCCTTATTCTTATAGGATGCATTGCCGTTTAAAATCTTGTTGAAATCTCGTGTTGCTGACGCCCACGTTTTTCCAAGTGCTGTGTTTTTATCAATGCATTAGGAGCCTACAAAACGTTAATGAATATGCTTCGTACCCGTCTCCTTGACCCATCTACCAAGCAATGAAAACGACTGGGTGAAGGATGGTTTGAAAAGTAGCGTTTTAAACGCAATACCTGTCAGCTGTACTGTAGTTAGTTTGTAAGTATTGGATTGTTTTACGTACATTATATCTTTTAGGTGGGTGAGCCAGATAAAACAGCAAAATATTTGAGTAAAAGAAAATATACCTTTAATAAAATTAGGAAAATAAAAAATAAAGTGGGCTCTAATATTGAGTCTGAATAAGAAGAGATGAATATTTCGCTTGGTCATAGTTGTCGACACAAGCCCCGTCTCGAAACGTTTTTTTGATGGGTTTGGAAATCGCTTGAAATTTTCGAATTTTAGTCTGCGTTTTCTTTTTCCTCAATGCCATACAAGATGGGTTCAGAGCTTGCGTCGGGAACACAATTCCTGTTAACTGAAGTGTTGCAAGTTTTAAAGAATGGGTAATTTTACATACTATCTTTCTCTCGGGGAACAAAAGTTTCACGGAAGTATGTGAATCTCGTTGCCATTAACTTTGTGACCAGCCAGATTTCAAAATTATGACACTGATTCTTCTAATTTTTTTTCCATGTCTGCGCGAAACCTCATTAATTTAACACTTCATAGACTGCCAGCTTCGAAAACGTGCTGTTTGCGATTATAAAAATCTTTTCGTCCTAAATTATTTCTTGCGTGGACTGACGGGTTAGGAAATTTTGTTGTTTTTTTAACAGCTTTAAATATCCCTACAGCTTTGATGCAAGACTGTGATCCAGTAATTTTACGTCCATGCCAACCATCTCGTCACACATAATATGTCACCCATTATATCACCGAATTGTCTTACCTTGCACAATTCAATACCAACTCGCCAGGTCTGGCTTTGGTGCCTAGCAGGGCTATTAGTGAAACTATAGTAGAAAATAAAGAAAACTTCTTAAAACTGTTTTCTGGAGTAGTGTGATTGGGTTACTATTGCGTGGGCATATTGTGGATTGTTCATTATATCATGTTTGTTTGTTAACTTTCATGACTTATGCATATCTGACTTGAGAGTTTATTGTTTTCAGCGTATTCGCTGTAGAGCTTGGTGTATTGGCATCACACCTCTTTATTGTTATTGAAAAAATTCTCCACCAGTGTATTTGAGTTCAAAAATACCAGAATTACGTAGCTTTTATTTATTGTGAAAATTGTGCCAGGATAGTCCAAATATGTTCACCGGAAGTTTTTTATGGTAATAGTGTTATCCGAACTCTGAACATGCTTATTCTTTAATTTCGCAGATTTCAACATTTGAAAGTCTCTAACCATCCATTGCTCAAACACTCTTCAAATGTGTGGCATATTCTAAATTTTGTGGTATATCTTGTCTCTTTCATCTATATCACGTCCTTGCACTGAAGTTAGAGTGCCGAGCTAAGAGCTCGGGCGGAGGCATTGCTTTTTGCGTCCGACTCCACAGTGGCCAGGTATTCGTATAACTTGTTTCCAGTCTGGCATCTTGTGCTTCGTAGTTACTACGATCGCCACGGGACGTCACCACGTGTCTGCGCCTGAGTGGAGATCACTTAAACTAAGCTGCGCCTTCAAAAAAGTAGATATTGTCGAAGTCGAGACGCGCTTGACGTAACTTCGTGTTCCACAGTCGTTCCTTGTTTAGCCTCCAGTGCACTCGTCGGGTGAAAGCATTTACAGCGCGTGACAGACCACTGATTCCACTCGTACTTGACGAGCTCTATAAACTGGCTGTGGCGGGTGATTTGCGAAGCGATAACTTCGTTTAGTGAGAACTTTAAGTTTTAATTCGAAAAGGCGTTACAAAGCCCCTCTAAACAATTTAGAAACGATGATCTTTATTACGTGATCTTTTCAACGAAGCTTAAGAGCCATTGTAACCCACTTGCTTGATCTTGTTATATGCAAACTACTATAACCATCCATCATAGCCCACAATTAGGATTAAAATCTTTCTGATAGCGCATTATATTTATGTAAGCTTGTGCTAGGTATAGCCAAAAAGTTCCATGCACACTGTGGCGCGCACAATATCATGAACAGAAATACATTAGATTGTCTATCTAACAGCTCAAGAGAGGGCACCTAATGTTTTTCACAAAGTTGTTTTGCTTTTAAGATTCGATAGAGTCCAAATCATTCAATGAATAATGTTTCAAATCACTATGAGAAATCCTGCAATTTCTTCAACAAAGCAGAGCGGAAGAGATCAAGATGCAGCTTTAAACTACTTACCCTGAGTTATAGCTGTTCCCGCTAATGAGGCAAAGCATACAGATAAAAATGCATACAGAAACTGTTGGCAGCAGATCGTGCTCAGAAAATTGTCACACATTTTACGTTCATATATATATATATATATATATATTTCATTCTAACGAAAAAAACGATTTTTTTTTAGTGCTTGCTATTTTTATTGTGGCTCTTATATTGAAAAGGAAACAGAACTATTACCCTCCTTTCTCCTTTTCGGAAAGAAAAAGATATAGGTAAAAAAAGATGAGAAAAGGGCACTGCTGATTCGCTCTTGATGGGTTAGCCCAGGTGTGCCGTCTATGCGAAGCGAGTGGGGGGGGGGGCAGGCACTCATAGAATATCCACCCGGCGTCAGCTCAATTTCTCGGATTTTTTCTATTGCCCGGACACGGCACTGCCACGCAGTGCGAGGCGTGGCAATTGCTGGAAACTAGGGTAATTGTCCACTGGATCTTTCAATAAAGTCTTCAATCTTTCTTCCTTCAAGACTTCCCTCTCGATAGGCTCAGGTTATATCATGAGTAGAAGAGAAACATGCTATATAAAAAGTGGCCACACGAACCTCTTCGCGGCCTAGCAAGATAGGCTCTGACCAACCGCCAGATGGAGCGTCCATGCTCGCTGCCACTCTTCTGTGACGGCATGTATTAACCGCCTCAGAAGGTCAATGAAAACGTAAGTTTGGCCTCAAATTTTCGCAAGACTTTATTGATTTGTGAGATTTTCCAAATCTGCTTTAAAACGTGTCTCAATGAAGAAGTTTAATGGTTTACTACCAAAATCGGTAAAGTTTGACTAGAAAGTGTTGTTTTGCTGCATTTATTTTGCACGAAGCGTAAAAATACATGTGGTTTAGATGTGCTGTATATGTATTCCTTACGTGCACGGATAGGCGTTTAGCCTAGTGGCAAAGACACTCGTATTCGGAGCATGAGGGTACGGGTTCAAATCCCAGCATTGGAAAGAAAAAGTTTTGTTATTCTATTCACCGAAATACATTATCGGGTTAGACCACCACTCGCTGAAAGCAGTGCAGTACTTGGGCCGCAGGGCCCTACGGCAGTGTCCGCTCTTTATGTAAGTATGTTTCTCTTTGGTAATACGTTGAGTTTTTCCTCACGCAAATCAGGGCTGTGCTCGTTATTCATCTTTCTCCTACGCTTTGACAAAGCGCTACCTATCAGAAAAATCACAGTCAAAGCGAGGGAACAACTGCAGGAAAAAGATGCGCTACAAAGTTGAGGACGAAAAACTGGACTGGCACAGGAAAAGTGCATTTAAAAAGCAGTTTATTGAAACAAATAGTAAAAAAAGGTGGAGTGACTTACAAGGGGGTGGCTCTGCAAGCAAACCACGCATGACCTTACCGGGGTGCTATCCTTGCGCTATTACATGTGCTTTTATCAAACTTTTCATTTTATTTGTCTCTGTAAACATGCCTTTGTCTATCGGTAAGTGCTATTGAAGGTGCACTAACGCTTGCGCCAACCTTCCCAGACATGAATAGTAAGCTTTAATGATTGTTCTCCTGATTTTCTCTTTGCTGTCAGCCAAAGTGATAGTATCTCCGAAGTTAAGTTGACACCTGCAATCAAAGCAGTGTTGAGCAAGATTTAGTTCTATGGAACGCCTACTACACAAATTACTGTGTTCCTGAAGCCTTATTTTAAGGCACCTAACCGTCTGCCCAATGTAAAATGCCCACAGCTCAAGAAAATCAAGTACATCACTCCAACCCTGCACTCAACAAATCTTCGTCGTGTAAGCTATACGTCACACAGTGGTGAAGGTTAAAGAACATGGCTTCCCGGTATGGTGCAAGTAGTTTTCTCTGCACTCAACAAACTGGTAGGCTTGTGTAAAAGTTACCGCTTAAGGCTTCAAGGCGACACCAGAGAAGAAGCATATAGGCTAAGAGACGTCAGAAAATGTGTGCTTGATTTCATTGAGCTGTGGGACATTTCATATTGGGCAGACGGGCAGGTGCCTTCATATAAGACTACTAAATTAAGGCATGTCTTAGAATGAAATCTTGCTCAACACGGGTTTGATTGCAGGTCTGAACCTAACTTCGGGGTATAACCACAACGGCTCACAGCAAAGATAAAATCAGGAGATCAATTATTGAAGCTTACTATAAGATGTCTCAGAAGTTGGAACATGCGTTAGCGCACCTTCGATAGCACTTACGGATAGACAAGTGGTGGTTTTACAGAAACAAATAAAATGAGAAAAAGTTTGATAAAAGCAAGTGTAACACGGCATAGACAGCAGCACCCTGATACGATCATGCGTGGTCTGCTTGCAGTGCGCACCCCCTTGTATGTTACTCCACCTTTTTTTTTCGCTATTTGTTTCAATAAACTTCAGTTGTTAGATGCACTTTCGCTGTGCCAGTCTAGTTTTTCGTCCTCAACCTTGAAGCGCAGCTTTTTCCTGCAATGTTCAAACTAGCCTCCCCCCCCACTAACTTTTCTCAAGGTAACAAATCTGCCTCAACCAACTGAAAAGTTTAGTTGTACAAACTAAGCATAATCCGAAATAAAAAGCCAGAATAGTGCGAAGCTGCTGTTTCAAACTACTTACCCTGGCTCATAGCTGTTCCTGTGAGGTGTACAATATCATGAATGGCAAGTAATACGTTGAGTATTTCTTCACGCAAATCAGTGCTATGCTCGTTACTCATTTTTCTCTTAGGCTTTGAGAACGCAAAACTTATCAGAAAAAGCACAGCCAAAGCAAGGAACACATCTGCCTAGACCAAACGAAATGGTTACTTTTACAAAACAGGTATAATTTTAAATAAAAAGAGAATAGCTTGAAGCTGCTATTTCAAGGTACTTACCCTGGGTCATAGCTGTTCCTGCAACCAATGCAATGGAAGCAATAAGATATGCATCAAGTCGCCTGTCATGGCCTCTGGTTCTTAGAAAATATATTTTTTATTAATGCATTCTCAAACATATATTGCTAAAAATGCAGTGTTTTCGTAATTACAATATTTGCTCAGCTTCTATTGGTGCTCATATGTTTTGAACAGATTGCACCGAGCACCCTCCTTTTCTGCCTTAAGAAAGTGAGCTTGAAGAAAATATTAGGTTAATGAACGTCTATTCTAGACTATAGTTAACAGTACCATGAGATGAAGCTTATCTTGTAAGGATGAAACCGAATTGACAGAGCTTTGCTGTATAACAATGCCATGTAGGTTCCACACAGAGAGCCAAGTCTCAAATTATCTACATGTAGGCTGTTTGTAAAAATTTAAAGGTGTTCAAAACACCTTGCTCATATGCGATGTTTTTTCTGCGTTAATTTAGCTCATATTATTGTATCTCAATGTCTAGGTGCCCTTTTGATGTACCATACTTATGATACGCAAAATTCGTGGTTCCGGGGTTAACTCATGCATTATGGTCAAGTTTAAAAGCTTGCTAATGCACTTTGTTTTTCACTCTGTGCGTGCTTTGTCACTGATTTAAATAAATTTTCCGCAGATAATGTTTGACGACAACTAAAAGAATTTGCAGTGTTCTTCGGCAGCTCCGCGTTTGAGCATCACAATTGTTTTAACTATTTGAACTCTCGACTACTCCAGGTGTCATTGCAAGTAAGGCTTTCAGTACTAATATACTCGTACCTGTCGTATATCTTTACCTTATTCGTGGTGTTCCAAACGTCTACATAGGATAAGTCTTGCTAATAATGTAACATGCCTTCAGATTGAATGCGTAAATCAGGTCACTGTCACCAAATTATCTTTGCGTTTACGCAGAAACTCAACTCACCGGGCATCACCATGGAAGCCCTGCGGCTCACGTCTGGCCAGGCTGCATCGACATGAAAACAGGCAACTACGTGTTAAAGGAATTATACGGTTTGTAACCCACAAACTTCTCTGAATCGGCTGTTCCTAGCATTTCGCTACTTGTGCTTCTTGCGTACGTGTACCCCTGGATTTATTCTTTTTCTGTTTTCTGTCAGGCTCTTTATTCTTAGGATGCATTGCCGTTTAAAATCATGTTAAAATCTCGTGTTGCTGACGCCCACGTTTTTCCAAGTGCTTGTGTTTTCATCAATGCATTAGAAGCCTACAAAACGTGAACGAATATGCTTCGTACCCGCCTCCCTGACTAATCTACCAAACAATGAAAACGACTGGTGAAGGATGGTTTGAAAGGTAGCGTTTTAAACGCAATACCTGTCAGCTGTGCTGTAGTTAGCTTGTAAGTATTGGAAGATTTGACGTATTATATGTTTTAGGTGGGCGAGCAAGATAAAACAGCAAAATATTGAGTAAAGAAAATATACCTTTATATAATTAAGAAAATAAAAAATCAAGTGGGCTCTAATATGAGTCTGAATAAGGGGAGATGAATGTTTCGCTTGGTCATAGTTGTCGACACAAGCCCCGTCTCGCAACGTTTTTTTGATGGGTTTGGAAATCGCTTGAAATTTTTTAATTGTAGTCTGCGTTTTCTTTTTCCTCTATGCCGTTCAAGATGGGTTCAGAGCTTGCGTCGGGAACACAATTCCTGTTAACTGAAGTGTTGCAAGTTTTAAAGAACGGGTAATTTCACATACTATCTATCTCTCGGGGAACAAAAGTTTCACGGAAGTATGTGAATCTCGTTGCCATTAACTTTGTGACCTGCCAGATTTCAAAATTATGACACTGATTCTTATAAATTT
>NW_023609142.1:0-17980 GCF_013339725.1 Rhipicephalus microplus
GGGAGACATCAGACCAGAAAGGTTGAAGTTTTCAGGAGAGAAGCAGGGGGTGGCGGAGGGGGGTGTTAAGAACAGGAAGTCTCGGTCAAAGGAAAACGTCTGCGCCTTAAGACCCGGCTGTTTATCATCATGTTAACTGCGGTATGTGGAAAAGATAATGGTGTGAGAAGAAATAAAGGTAAGCGAGAGAAAAAAAACAGCTTCAGTAAAAATGGGACATCCGCAAGAAAGCTGCGCTTCAAATGATGCCGTCCTGGCGCTCTTAATGACTATCTTCCCCCACGTACAGCGGACAGAGCCTAATTGATAAAACCAGGCCATATGGGAGCAGAAAGGAAGAAGGGTAGGCGACAGAGTGGGGATGATAACGTTCTTAAAGCCATGGTTTCTGCAAAAACTTAAGGGCGCGAGCCCCGCTTCCGGCTTGTTTGTGGCCTGCGGCAACTTTGTTGTCATCCACGTTGGCACTCTTCTGTGTAGCGGTGCGTGTGTGTTTGTGTGATATCGAATTACGCAAACCTTATTAGTCTCTCCTTAGTTTGCCTTGCCAAGCCATCAACCGCACGCCCCGCTGAGCCGCAACTAATCGCGTGAGCTGGTAAAAGAAGATTAATGAAGGAAAGCGCAAGGGTTTGATCTCATATGCCACAAATTAATGACGAAGAGGTGCGGTCGCCAGGAACTTATTTCGACAGAAAGATATGTACTAGTACCTTGCATCAATAGATCTCATCGAGGTTTAGTAATAGCTGCAGCTCTGAATCATCTTCACTCAATGATAACGCCCTGCCAGACGCGTCCATTGATGATAGACTTTCTTTAAGGCCACTTTGTTTAACGTGCGAGCGTAAGCGCATTTCTTCAACTCAAGAAGTCAGCCGTCTGTTATTCCTGAGTCGACTAAACATCAATTGGTTTTATTAAGGAAATAGCACTTCAATATTTAGACAACAAGTTAGGAGAAAAAATTCGGCAGAGCCCACGTTCCTGGGAATCCACGTTATGCGAAACATACGGAGGAAAGGTGATATGTTGCAATTTTTTTTATTGAGCGACACGTCATGAAATGACGCTAACCCCCGTATTCTAGAACACCCATTCACTTAATGATCCACCTTCACTTGAGAAAGCCGATGGGAGCGCCATCTCTAGGCAGGGAAAGTCATTGCATATCAGTGATAATTTGCTGCTATTCTTGAATAGCACAGTGTCATTTTCATCCGAGCAGCGGTGCTGTGCGCAACTCTGTCAAGTGAAGGGTGAAAGTCGAGTCAAGGAGCGTTTGTGAATACGGGGGTAAATATATGTACAAATGTTGAGCGCACAGACATATGTTGAAGAGTTGCAGATGTTTATATAACCAGTTGTTTGCACTTGCACAAAGATGTCAAGTGGAACATGCGCATAAGCAACACCAGAGGCTGATATGAAGCGTTGACGCTTGCGAAGGTGCTGGCCCTGGGCACTGCTACATAAATCAATTTCAGCGCATGGCAACTAACCCCATCTGACGTTAACCCGACGTAACGGCTATATCAAAATAGTACATATGTGATGTTTATAATAGGCAGCACTGCAACCACTATTAACGTTTCACGAAGATTAGTGTCTATTTGAAAAGTAGTTCCGAGACCTGGAGTAGCTCTGTGGTAAAATGCTTCATTGGCACGCAGAATGCTTGGGTTCGATTCCAGCGGGGACTCGTCGGGTCAACGCTACTGACGTCTGGTATTTCTCAACACTCACGCGTTAAAATTGCCCGTGTGTGCTCTCGTCGTTCCTGGGTAGATAGAAAGTGTTTATCACCTGTGGCACATACCCGCATACCAGCGGCACATACCCGCCCATAGGTATGTGCCACTGCCTGACGAGAAGTGTTTGACGACGTACGCGACGGTATTGTCACATTATTCATATATTGACCAACACGTCCTATTCTTCGAACCATCTTACCCTCTCATGCTAATTTTGGTTCACTCCAAGTAAATGGGGTGACCACGAGAGCACCTAAACGTAAGCGGCTAGATAGATAGATAGATAGATAGATAGATAGATAGATAGATATGCTCAAAGTCGCCGATGTTCGCTAAGAAATGCTTCGCATTTAAAATTCATACATATTTAGCAGTTTTAGGCCTCTTGTCCAATATATAAACGTGTATTGAGTAATCAAGAGAGTAACTTTGAGCAACGCGAGAAAACTATGGCATAGAAGGGACACACACGGCAGTACTAGCGCTAACACACAGCTGGACTAGTGTTTTGTGCGTTCCTACTTTGTCGTTGTTGTTTTTTTCACGTTGCTGTACGTTATTCGCATTGTGAACCGACTTGCCCAAACCTACAAGTTGATGCTGAGTATCGCAATACTCAATTCAACTTTGCGGATAACGACGCAAAGAGGTGTAGGCCTTTTTGGCCCTTAAAAGCTGGGAATCACTGTCGAAGCCAACTCCAATTAATTACGTAGTGATTCCACCGTGCATGCACAACGCATGTTTCTTTTATTACCTAAACAATCATAATAGACATAGTTAATCACCGAGTGTGGTTAGATGGTGCCTCTAAAAATGTCTACAACCCATATAATTGTCACCATCCTCAAAAAATTCAAATATACAAATGAAAATATTCTCTGTGGCACTTCTTGTCGCAGGCTGCTGACTCGAGCAGCCAAGAACGCATCATAGCGAGGCCTCCGAGGGTTTTCAGCGTAAAGCCAGGCGCCAACGCCGTCAACGCGTGCCTGTCGCATTGCCAGTTCGCATCGCGACTCCCAGTCCACTACGGCAGCCGGTGCAGCTTATGAACGCTCCGCTTGCTGTCATACGTGTACTGACGCTGTGCAGACGGCTCACTGACACCTCCTTTCCACCCAACCAAAACAGGTCGTCCTGCCTACTCAGGACGCGGCAGGCTTGAGCCAGCGGAGCTCGACACAGCTACATGGCAGTCACTGCATCATTCGCTAGAAAACTTGTCTCGCTCGGTGTGCGCACCATACCATCACCGCGGTAATTCAGAATGGGGGAAAATTCCAGCTCTCCGTCACACCGTATTAAATTCCTCGCCCGGTGCGAGAGGCTGCTTAACGAAGTAGGAGAGAGTAAAAACTTGAATCAAAGACGTTTCATCTACGCGAATGCGCGCGGCCGTTAAATAGAAACTGGTCACTGGTGCACGCAGGCGTACAGGTTTGGGAATCAGTTTGAGTCTTGCCTTTGCCTGCACTACGCACTTTCATCGCGCTTCGGCTGCCCCAAATGACGGCGTGTACGACAAAAAAGCCCCTTGTACAGGCTACATTAAAAAGGGGAGCCGCGAAATGGTGAAGAGGAGATTGAGAGCGAATGCTGTAAAACATAAGCGTGAAATAGCTTTATGCACGGCCTCCAGTTAAACCGGTTGGTGAGAGGTGAAGAAGAAACGCAGCTGGGAGAAAGGGTAAGTTATGTAATTGCAAATGTTCCGAAAGCGGTTATTCTGTATACATTACACAGATGTTCCACACTGCTCGTTTGACAGGAAAACAGTGACACTAGCAGACTTTTGATGTTCATTTGATGTACCCCTCTATCACCAACCTCCCTCCCTCATTCAACAATCTCTTTTCGCCCCTTGCTTCGCATTCAGAGAAAGCAGTTCGGAGCATATGTGCCTTCTCGTCAAATTGGATTCGAAGCCGGAAGCTGCATCAAGCGAAGGTGGTGCTGGAACCGCAAGTTTGTGCTTCCCCAAGTGTTAGAAAATCGCGCTACGATTGAACTATGTACAACGAGCGTGGCAGTTTGTGTCGAGAAGAAGGAAGGAAGGAAAATGGGAGGAAAAGAACGGCAGGGAGGTTAAACAGCCCATAGCCAGCCGGTTTGCAACCCTGCGCATGAGATGGGGATGGGGTAGATGAAAGATAGAGAGCAGAGAGGGAAGAGAGATAAACGCAGCACATTCAGCAGCACACGCGTGCACACTCATAGTTCAGTCTTGTCTTTCGCGGTATGTGAAATGGCTGTAATCAGAACGCGATACGTGACACGCGCTAGCCGCCACCTGTGTTTAGTCGGCCGATGTCTCTCAGATCTCGCACACAGTGCAGGTCAAGCACAACAAAATAAATATGAAGACGGGGAGCAGAAAATGCATGAAGTTCTGAGATAGTTTGGGAGATTGAATATAAGACTGTATGAGCCAGGCGAGTGAGTGATATTTGCAAGATGTTTCAGCGCGCGAACAAAGGAAAAAGAACAGGGTAGACAGAAAGAGTGCTGACTGAAGTCAGCGCTCTTTCTGTCTACCCTGTCCTTTTTTCTTTGTTCGCGCGCTGAAACTTCTTGCAAATATGACTACGTACCAACTAGCCCAAGTTTCCACTCTTGTGAGTGAGTGATAGCCACGATGTATGCAAGCTTAAAATCGAGTCTACAAGCTTCGCTGACTCCCAAGGCGCAGAGTTTCATCCGAGAGTTTCACTCGAGCACACTGGCTCCTCGGAAGCCAAGTCCCCTTTTTCTCCTATGAGCTTGGAATAAAAAAAAAGAATGAACTCAAAGAGCCGCTGGCCACGCATGAAGTATCTGGAGCAAAACGTCACTTAATTGCTCTTCAGGGTGGAGCAGCGATGCGGAGACTTAAGGGAGCCTAAAATAGACTATTGTAGACAATGTGTATCCTGGACTTGAGGCTACTACAGGGACCCGCTAAGCCGCATTCCTTTGTTCTGACACCAACGAACTAAACACAAGTTAATGTGAGACAATACTAATTGTTGGCCTAGTTAGTAATTGATTATTCACATGCTTTGGTCGCAAATAACACAAACACAAGTAAAGAAACACACAAGGACAAGCGCAAGCGGCTTGTGCTTGTGCTTGTGTTCCTTTATTTGTGTTTGTGTTATTTACGGCTAAAGCATGTCTATAATGTGAGACGTACGTTATTAAGCATTCCGTAAAAAAGTAACCATTTTTCCTTTAGACCTACCACTTGATCCGTCTCACCAATTTCTTAATCTCTCAGCCACCCTCGTAGTTCGCAGTGGACTCAGGCAGGCTTACGAAATCACGGTTTCAGATTCATTCATTATTGCAACCGGATTACGCACTCAACTGGAGATCCAAAATTACCAACTCGGCTCAGAATCATGGACTTGCATGGCGGGTACTATGAGACGATAAGTTTATGTTGATTCGGAATCAATTATTCAGATCTCCATTGCGATCCACGCTCTACTCACAAAGGACAGGTCGCCTATAGAAGAAAAAAAACACACAGAGAACACTCTAGCGTACTTTGCATAACTATAGAACCCTTTTTTTATAGTTTTCTCAGACAGCGCGCAAATGATGACACAGTGATGGTCACCTGGGCATGAAATAATTATTCGTCATTTTTATGAACTTTCGCTTAGCTGAACTTATTAAGAAGTTCATTCGGAAGTACATTCTCGTTGCAGATACTTGTTCAGCCGTGCGAAGCAGCAAGGGAAATACTTCTTTAGTGCGGGCTAGCTGTCTTGAATTATGAATCTCTGGACACTTTATAACAGATCCCATCAACCCCTGGAGAAATTTGCTGCATATCTGGGAGTTTTTTCAGCATCCAGGCGCATGCAAGTTTCTGTAACTCTTTACTTCGAAGTTTCTTGCTAACTCAGTGATTTGTCCGCTAGTAAGCACTCAGTGACGTAAACTGTAAGGGATGTGTGATTATGCCCGTCAGCTTACAGTGGTGCCTTGAAAATGTAACTTTCATTTCTCAAAAGGGATCGTTATTAGAGCGAAATATTTGGATGCATATCACAAATTTCATTTCACCGGCGTCCCACGTCAACGACTACCGTCGGCGTATATCGAGTGATATCAAAATTCAGCCCGCTCCACTTCGCGGGCACTGATAAAACAGCGAAGGTTGTCGCGTGCAGCGAGGTTGAATGAAGTGGAATGAATTAAGTTGGAATGACACGGCATGAAATGGGTAAGTGGTGGGGACATGTGCATGAAATGCGATGCAGCACAAGAAATAATAATAAATGTTGGGGTTCAACGTCCCAAAATTACCATATTGTTATGAAAGACGACGTAGATGAGGGCTAAGGAGATTTCGACCACCTAGTGTTCTTTAACGTGCTCCCACATCTGAGCACACGGACCTCAAGCATTTTCGCCTCCTTTGACAATGCGGCCACCGCGGACAGGACTCGATCTCGCTACCTGCGGATCAGCAGCCGAGTGACTTAGCCACTAGACCACCGTGGCAAGCTAGTGAAAAGAAAAGGTGATTCAAATAGCGGTAGGAGGAAGGAAGGCAAGATACATCGGCTACATTCAAAACTGGCACTTTATTTCTACGTTTACAACTGTAATAAACGAAAAAATAGGAACAGCAAAATTCGGTGTCATTACGTTGAAGCTGCCTACGAAAAATTTCCTTTCGATAAGTGCACTGGTGACGGCATTCCGCTCGTTCGCATTGAAGGCTTCGGAGTTCCCTCTTCAGAGTGGTATTGCCTAAGTACTCTACTGGAAACGACTAAAGATGCCACCTGCTTTCTTCATCACCAAAATACCCTCTTAGCGCCTACGTTTGCATTGACACCGTTTCATCAAACCCCTCTCCCTCCACCCTTAATGTCACCAAGTACTAACTTCCGCTCTCGCCCCCGAGTCATTGCTTTAGAATTTATTCTGCCTCAATCACCTCATCCTACGCCCCCCCCCCACCCCCCACCTTTTGCGGGTGACCAAAGTGCGGGTGACCATTCCTTGGGCACGGGGTCATTCACTCTTAAGTGCTCAAATCCAACACCCCACTGCAAACGTGCGTCAACGACTTCCTTTATAGGCCATGAGAATGACTTTTAACCATAATCTCTGTTGCGTCGGTCAATCCCTCTTCACAAGTAGGCTGGCAAATATTTAGTGCACTACATCATGCAATTAACTTATAATTGAATAGCTTTATAAACATGTGATATGCCTAAGAGTCGAGCAATACTGGCGCACTGGCGAGTGGTGACGTAACGAGCAACTGGCTCTTCGAGCGCCTGGAATCCGGCGAGTGATATTATTCTGTGGTCAGCTGCGCGTTAAATTGAAACAAAGTAGCTTTCTTTTCAGCTAGGCACTGCAATTGAACGATTTGCAGTGATAGAAACCTTGTTAGAAGGTGACAGATCCGCTGCTCCCACACATGACATCACACGCGCCACCACAAAATGCCAGTCGTCGCCGATAGATAGGTGTTGCAGCCGGCGATGTGTAGTGTTTGCATTGGATTGAAATAATATTGTACGGTCCGCTTTTCTAACCTGTTTAGGCATAATTAACCCTCTAGTACTAGTTTTTGTTGAAAACCGCACGTCGTTGGGTGACCAAGTCATGGTCCCTTTAAATTATCGTAAAATCCGCAATGTATTTTAAATAGGGGAGAAAACGAAGGAAAATACATTTCACCCTCTTCCTAAGAGTGGCACAGTCTTATTATTGTTTAGCAAAGAGCTCGGCGGCAGCTTCTTCACTCGACGAGTGGTTCTTACTTAATGAGAACATGCGTTACAAAAACCACCGTCACCTTCCCAGTTCACGCTCACGTTTAAGACAAGATGGTTTTGCTGCTTGACTACATAACGAATTCAGTTAAGCAGATGCAAGTGACTAGCTTTATTGGGACATGCCAGGAGATAGCATTCTCTTCTCGAATATAGACTTCGGAACACGGTTATTTGTGAACCACATGAGCACTTGTACAATGTTATACACCACAGACTCGCTAAGTGCGCTTGTCTGTTGGACATTGCGTAATGTGCGCGGCAGCAGGTGATCGTAGCGCATCGCGTGATTCGCTAGCGTGTGTGTGCGCGTCGCTTTTATGCTTATTTGTGATCGCATTCATATTAGACGTGTCTGGCGGTGCTTCTTTAGTATGCAATCATACTTTTGCTTAGAACTCGACATCACCGATGTAGACAAGTTCCGTAAGCATCGGGAAAGAAAAGGGGATAGTTGCGAAAAAAACAGGAAGAAGTACTTGACTCACCACCGAAATAACGTTCGTTATTTCGGTAGTGACCAAACTATCGCTTGGATGCAGGCCGGGCTGCATCTCAACGATAGTATGGCGTTCTTTTTTTCTTATGCCACTGTTGTACTCGAAGAAAGCAGCGTTCATAAATGCATGCAATGTCCATGTTTCTTCCTTTATGTCCGCAAATAAACTCTAAATTTTGAGCAAAACAGAATGTTCACGTTTCTCTATTGATTTCCCGTTGTAGGAGCAGCAATGTCTGGTCTCCATAGCAGCGCTCACGTTTGTGACAGACACCACATTTTGATGAGTTACTGTCCACCTGTTCAGCAAAAGGTTTAGGGTTTCACTCTAGCTCGTGTCCTCTGGGGTTGATGAAAAGCGTTTATTATAATAGTAAGAAGTGTGAGCCCCCAAGTACGGTCTGCGTGCTCGGAGGGTTCCCTTGTCCGGAATTTCATTGGTCGGAACCGGCAGCCAGGCTATTCGGGCTAATGCTTTCTGTGCCTGAAGGTATGAGCGCCCATTAGGAGCTTTCCTCTGATCCTCTCGGGTAGGGTTAGGATTTATTGTTATAGCTGGGTTACGCTGCAATACGAGTGCATAAGTGGTGCGCAAACGATGGATAGCGCCCGATTCGCTGCTGTGCGCTTAAGTAAAGAGACGTACATTGGTTATTAATCTTTTTAATATATAGACCTCTAGGAAGTGTGTTAGAGCTTTAGTGGCTTTGTTAGCACTATACTAGGTCATACTACAGTGAACCTTGCATTCAAAGACACCCTGAAATAAAAGCTACGAAAGTTAGCAAGCATGGTATACTTTCAAAGTTATATAATGACTCAAAACGTGGCATCTAGTTTCATTTGCATTCCCAATAGTGATATGAGGCCTTCCTAGGTAGCTACTTTGGCAACGAACTCTATAGCGTTAGTCAATATAAAGGCGGCACACAGGTGTTGTTTCATGAGTGAAGAGTCTGGGTGCAACATGAAAACCTAAATGAGGGCTCAGTGAATACATTAGTGCGTTTGTAAATTCTGGTCGAACCTAATAGAGAAGTTTGAGCAAAATATCGGAAGGTATTACGCATGTGACGGCTATAGTGTACAGGAAACAAATATAATGCTGCGGAATAGATTAAGAATAGCTTCACATATATTGAACAAGTAGATGAACGAAATAAACAATCCCACTCAAACTATTGATACAGAGGACGAGTTTTAAGCTCTAGAAGCAACAGGTCGAGGAAAAAGGTTAACACTCAAGGGGACTTAAATGCACACTGTCAGCAATTTCTCAATATTTCTTTCCTTCATACAAAAAAACGCGTGTTTCAGGTTCACCGCTTTGTGTGAACATCATCTTCGGAGGCAAAACGACATTGTGTGGGTGTACACGGACAATATTTTAAGGCATCAATTTGCCATGTGCAATACACAACCATGCAGTTGTTTTGGGGGTTCTCGTAACGCGGTGCTGCGTGACAGCGATCTTCCATCAGTGGGCGATCTATCTTCACTAAAGAACACGACGCTACCACCATGCATATTGCGCAACTGCATTTGTGTTTGCTTCTCTTTCCGTTTCATGATCAATCTTAGTGCTAAAAAATAAAACTCTGAACAAGTCAAGATGATGTGGACAGGCCCATAACAGGCAGGAAGGACTGAATTCTGGTACGTCGTCTCAATCGTAGCGGTTTCCGTAAAGAGGAAAGAAAAAAATATGGGAGCTACAAAAACAATCGTTAAGAGAATCTCAAAGCATTGTCGCAAAAGCTTGTTTATCCCCGTTCCCTGCTCTCTATTTCACGTTGTAAGTCTTGCTCAAATACGCGAGGCCATGGATAAGGGGCCGTCATTTCCGGTGCTCGAAAAGCGGAAAACGGAAGCCATCTGTATTCTGCACAAAGCTTTTTTTTTTGTTTTAAATGGACGCCCTTTTCAAACTGGACGCTGTGCTAACCTCCGAATCTGATAAGTAATTGTCTTAACCATCTATACGTGTTATCGCCCGGCTTACGTCTCTTCGGTCAATTGGTAAGTCTGCACACGTGTGCTGATCACTTACAATTGCAGCTAAGCCTCGCGCATTTTTCTTAAAGTGGACGAGACCCCACCTGTCGTACCGCACCCTGTTTACAGCGCGGACACCTAAATTGTATTTCAGTCGATGCACCTCCGGTCAGCGAGCTGACCAATAAACAAAAACCAGCTTACTTATGTAAATTCAGGTGCCTGAATGCTACTGCAAACTTCGTCCTGCCGCAATGGTCTAGTGGCTATGGTGTTCGATTGCTGACCCGCAGTTTGCGGGATCGAGTCCTGGCCGTGATGGCCACATTTTGGATGGAGGCCACAATGCTTAAGACTAGCGTACATACACTCAGGTGCACGTTAAGGAACACGAGGTGATCAAAATTTCCGGTGCCCTGCCCTACAGCGTCTCTCGCCGTCCTATCGCTGTTTTGGAAAAGTAAACACCAACATTTATTATTAAGGAAACCTTGACTGCGATTCACTGAGAGACACTTTACGCTACCCATTCTGTAGCAAAAAGCTTCAGCCAATCCGCATGCTAGACATATGCCTATCAAGTCTGATTTATAAGTAGCAAAGATCCCTTACAGCCGAGCGGAACTTTTCACGAAATCTGGCCTTGTATACTTGTTAGGTGTTCACAATGAGTGCATCTAGCCGTGTACACAATAGCTTCTAGGAAAATCACCTCCTTGGTAGTCTTTGACCGCCTCCTCAATATTTATTAATTCTTCTATATCTAGTTAGAGTTGCGCGAGCAGGCGAGATTAAGAAGCTTGCAGGAAAAAAACGGGGCCACCACAATTACAGTACTGTACGTATAAATTGGAGAAACATGGGAGAGGGCTTCACTATACAAGCGGCGTAGTAGGGCATACAGTTTCCTAAAATTAACTAGAGGGGACTCTGGCGCTGCGATCGTTCAGCGACAATGAGAACGATGAGTAGTACACAGATTTGCCTAGTTTTCGTACTTGCGGGCGGCCAATCGTACTTGCGGCTTCGTTTATTGCTGGTTACAGTTTTGTTTTGAAGGAAATAACAAACCCTTTTGAACTTTGTGACCTTATTCGAAATGGTAAGCCTAAAAGAATAAGGTTGCGAAGCGCAAACGCTGAACAATTGCCCCTTTTTTTTTCGTAACAAAAGCAGCACCAAGCCACACGAACACTCACGGAGCCAGAAGCAGACCAGAAGTACGAAAATTAGACACATGTGTGCACTATGCATCATTTCCATGCTCGCTGAAGCGCCGTGCGTTGCAGCTCCCATAGACACCAGCACCAGATTTCCCTCTAGTGTATATTAAGAAACTCTATATAGTCGGGCTGGTTATGATTATGATAATTACCGGTCGTTCTAGACTGGTTAACATCCCTATCTTTCTTTTCCTTCTGGTTCCTTCCTTCTTTCCTTCATGGTAAGAAAACTCACAGCGTCATAACGTACAAATACACTTGACATCAGTGACTAATTTAACCAGGCTTCGTGTTGAAGTTGAGTAAGGTTTTAGAGCATGAACACTGAAGTCATGTAGAAAATGTGTTTTACGCTAGTTTCGAGGGGGTCGAGAGAGTGCTTAGAAGATGCACACAGATGCTTTCTATGCATGCAATTTTTTGTCCCACTAGTTTATTAGCCGCTGCGGCTGCTCGTCTGTCGTAGCAGCCCTCCGTTGGTAAACGACCATGAAGGAAAATTTCTCTGCTGGACAACATTTAAAGCTGCCATAGAGAATTGCACAAACATTATAAAATTAAGTCTTTATAAAAAATGGTGCAGAACATTTGTTGCTGAAGCAAGATGTCCAGCAACATGCGTCAAGATGTTTAAACAATGATGTTGTGTAAGCGTGATGCTTAAGTAACATGAATCAGCTAAATGCTGACTAACGCCAGAGAAAAGACAAAATACGATGGCCCCCGAACACAGCGTTCTGGAGAAGGCTGCATTTCACAGTAAAAATTTATGCTTGCACATAATTTAAACAGCTCGCAAAGTAGATATTGGACCCATCAGCTCAACTGCTAACCCATCTTCACCGAGTGGAATTGTGTCACGTCTTCATATTTGTTATTAAATGCAAAGCATTTCTTAGCGAACTTCGGTGACTTTGAGCGTATTTATCTATCTATCTACCTAGCCGCTTACGTTTGGGTACTCTCGTGGTCACCCCCTAAACATGGCGTGAACCAAAATTAGCATGGGAGGGTAAGAGGGTTTGACGAATACGACGCGCTGGTCAAGACATGAATAATGTCACAATCCCGTCGCGTACGTCATCAAACACTTCCCGTCAGACAGTGGCACATACTCACGGGCGGGTATCGCCCTGGGTGGATAGGCGGATATGTGCCACAGGTGTCAATCACCTGTGGCACATACCCGCCTATCCACCCAGGGGTGACAAGAACACACATGTGCAATTTTAACGCGTGAGCGTTAAGCAATACTCGTCATCGGTAGCGCCGACACAACGAAGACATAGAATGAATGTCGGTGTCAAGAAAAACCTGACATAGGCAGCGCTGGCCACCCGGCGAATGTAAATAATAAATGTCAGGGTCCTAGCAGGAATCAAACCCAAGCATTCTGCGTGGCAGTCAAGCATTCTACCACAGAGCTACGCCAGGTCTCGGAACTTGTTTTCAAATAGACGTTAATCTTCATGAAACGTCAATAGTGGTTGCAGTGATGCCTACCAAATTTTATAAACATTACATGTGCACTCTTTTCATGCAGCCGTCACGTCGAGTTAACGTCAATTCTGGTGAGGTGCCATGTGCTGAAATCGATTTAGGTAGCAGTGTCAAGGGCCAGCGTGTTCGCAAGCATCAGCGCTTCATATCAGCTTCTGGTGTTGCTGAAACACATTTCCTGCTGACATAGTTGTGCAAGTAGAAATTTGGTTGTTTAAACATTTGCTCCTTTTCAACATATGCCTCTGCGTGCAACATTTGTACATATATTTAGTGCCATTTCATGAGGTTTTGCTAAAGAAATGCAACACGGTCATCTTCCCTCCGCGTGCTTCGCATAAAGTTGATTTTCATATACGTGGGTTCTTCCGAATTATTTATTGTTTTGATTTCTTCAGTAGCATTATTTCTTTATAGCGCCACTGGAATGGCTAAATAAGCGAACCGCAAATTCCTCCTTAAAACAACAAAGTTCCGACGCTGGTTTGTTCTCATGTTTCTTTGCAAAACATGGTTACCCAACAAAAAAGCACGCTTTACAGGCACCACAGAAAAATCATTTTGTTCAGTCATGACACGAAACGGTAGTAGTTCCTTGAGCAATGCCGATTATCGAATAAAACATTAACTTGAGATGAATGAGTGATCGACAAGCGTTAATTATTAAATACTTGAATAATTTAAAAGTATTTCTTTATGACTAACAGAAAATTTTTCGCACAATATTAATGCATCATCTCGCTTCGTATCTACCAGTTGTCCTTAACAACATTATAGCGCCAGAGCCGCAAACATGAGAATGAGAATAACACACGAAAGCGCCCCCTTGTCTTGTCTTTCTCAAGCACATGCCAAACACAGACCTTAATTAAAGTTTTTGTTGTTGACCGCAATCTCTCGAGCTATGTCTGCTACCACTGATGTTTGAATGTTTAAATAAGAAAGATTACTTTCGAATGCAAGTGAAAACGTAAACGATAAAAGAATAAAAGAGACGCCGATTAGATCATAGAAATTTTAGTTTGTGCTAATAGAGATAGAAAAAATTGAGATGGTATTCCGGAGTGCAGTTCACGAAACGACACATTTAACAAAGATGTGAGAAAGGCTAGACGGTCCCTGGTCCTTGCGTAGTGGATTGAAGTAAAAAATCATGATCGTCTAACGTCTCTAGAGTTACGTTATGAGGAAATAGGTCTATTTATTGCTTGTAAACTGTAGACAGTGTAGCTTAACTTGGACTATTCTAACCAGTCAAGATGGTCATACCGCTGCGCATGGAAACCAAAAAAAAAAGAAACATGCCGTCCTAAATTCAGCCAGCTTTAACTGCTTAATTAACAGGCATATGCGATACGAATTATATAATATTGATTATCTATTCACGGCCACCTCATTTCATAATTTATTTAGAGCAGACTAGTACTGTTGAATATAAAACTCCGCCCGGTACATCAATTTTCATCTCTATTGGGTACCAATCATTATACTAAGGTCAAGAAGAAAAAGGGGGTGAGGTGCACTGTGGCTTGCCCACTCATGGGGATTGACCCTTTCTTGACCACTTCTGAGTGGGCAAGAGTCATATTGGGGGCATCGTCATTATCACCCGTTGGCCTGTTTTGTGAATCACCGTATTGGGCTAACCAACCAACCACCTGTATTGTGTACATATTCGAGATTGCTATGATCAGATTAATGCCGCACTCTGGTATGCTAACACAATTGCGTGTTGAAATCAGAATTGTTGTTTACAAACTACCCAGTCTTGGCATATTATTTATCTAACTCTTTATAATTCAACCTTGCTCAAATTATTTACTAACTTTAAAATTACGACATCCTGGCCAATCTGCCAAAGTGTATTTGTGCCAAATTCTGCAACACAAAAACAAACAAAAAAACAAATACTAAAGTCAAGAAAAAGAGAACAAAGTGCGCCCGTTGGCCCGTTTCATGAAGTATTATTTGGCTGCCGTGTTTGCTACGCTCTCGCTTGGCTCAATACAACGAAAGTGAATTCACTATTCCACTTGCGCATTGTAAGACGTGCGGGGTTTCCTCGGGTGAAAAAAGAAAAAAAACTATTACGGTTGTGAAGGTTCGTCCTGATTGTTTTCGCAGATGAGCATGCTTCGGTCTCATGCTGGCCATTGGAGCAAGCTGAGCCGTGCAGAACGGATCTTCCTGGTGCTGAGCGACTTGCGGCTCCACGCACTCTGCGTGGACGGCATGCTGCAGGTTGAGGAGCGCACGCCGAGCGCCTATACACTGAAGCCACAGCTAGACAGCTACGTTGGCGTCTGCCAGAAGATGCTCACCATCACTGCCCCAGTGAGTTCCTCGAACTCATTCACATCACTGGGAACGTCATTGACTCGGTGAACAAGCGATAACATACCTATATGCGGGTAGGGAGGGTTGAGAGCTACCACCTTTTGTACAGTCATTTTTGTCGCTTGGTTGCGCATCCAGTGAATTGCGCATCCAGTGAATTAATCGTAGTTAGCGTGGTTATTTTTGCCGTAGAACAAGAGATGGCGCTCTGTACACGTGGTACCTAAAGCCGCTTAGTGGTGCTTACGTGGAGTCATATTTGTGCCGCCTTGTCTGCGAGGATAGGCAGGTGCATAGAAAGCAGCAGCGAGTCTTTTGGGGTTCGGAAGCATGCGTGGTTGGATGTTTCTCGCGGTGGGTCCGTGCATACGATACCGCGGCTCTTTCCCGCAAGAAGGTGCCGTGGTGTTGCTATAGTGCTAGGCATCCTCGAAAATCGATTTTAAAAAAGACGTTCCTTGTCTTTTTTTCTTTTTCTCCTTTTTTTTCTTTTTCAGGCCACTTTGTTGCATTGGTCATCTTTAGCAGTTGAACTTTTATTCTGCCACAAACAACCACGCGTAAATTTTCCATGCCATATTTTTTAAAGCTACTTTTGTTCTTGCGAGTGGTCGGTGTTTCATAACAATGATGATAATGAATTGCATTTACAGCGCACGACAATTAGTTCATTATGGCCATGAGGACGATCCTCACGATCATTTTGAGTGCGATGAATGGCATTGTGCCAAAAATGGTGCGGAACAAACACACCTATTCGATTTAAGCTAGGCGGTGCCAATGAACGGGAAAGAAGATGAAGGGGTCCTCTGTCCCGTGCCACGCAATGTAGGAGTATCATCGTTATCGCCCCTGAACTCCGGCTGCGTGGTCGGTGGCAGGGACCCGATGAACGGACGTCATGCTCCCGGATGATGCTGTGTCCCGGCCGTCGTCGCGTCCGGGTACCCGCCATGGCGGACGACACTCAACTGGCGCGCCATCGTACCTTTGCCAGACACGTAGCCCCGCTTTCGTGCAGGTATATGGCAGCCGCAGTCCATCGTTTCCTCATGCCCTGCGAAATCTCGAGGAGCTCGACCCCGATGACACGGCTTGGTGAGTGAAACTACACGATGCCCATAGTTCCTCAGTAGTCTTTTTTCGATGATATGAACATGCAAGGCTAGTTCCGTAAAAGTGATGCCCTGCACCTTAGTGTCCTGCACCATTGCTATATAAGGCTGTGGGCAACATTGTTTTGAAACGTCCATCGTAAGCTTTCGAAAAAGCCGCATAGCCTTGGCAGATTTCTTATTTGTTGCAAAGTTCATACAGCCAAATTGTTCAATTTAGATGATCAAGACATGCGCCTGACAAATACAGCCCTTCAATCACTCACCTTTGAGTAGAGCCATGGCCCATCTCTACTACTGTTACGACTTACACAATATTGGACATGTGAGAACTCACAGGCGATGAATCTCTTACGAACTCATTAACCTCGATCTGGTGATTGGCTCATAACAGCATTACTGACTCATGTCTCTTTCAATATGAACCTCGAAATGACCTCACTCCCTAAATTCATTTTTATAGGCAAATATTTGTAAGTCTCCCAACACACGGAATATGACATCCGTCAGCGATTCGAAGCTAAATACCATCACGTGAATCCTAAAAGGTTGTTGATCTATCGCAAAGGTTTCACCAAGTCAATACAGGTACCAGCGGGTGTTTTCGCGCGAGGTTTTAGTGGTGCGTCGCGCTGGTGACAGACTTCACCAAGGGCAAAATGCAGCTCTTGCGCGTAACTTCTGATGGCGTCCTCAAGTATGCACTAAATGCGTACAGAAACTATTTAACTCGTAAAAAAAGTATGGCTCCAATTGGCACTGCCGGGATGTTTGGACACTGAAGCTTAAACGGCACCCAAAACAATTACTGATTGCGACTTTGCTTGAGTAGTTTTCTGCATTAGAATCATCGAAGAGGGATTTCGGCGTCTGACGATCACCGAGAGCGAAAACCAAGAAGATCGACTGATTTTTCAGACCGGCTATGAAGGCTCGTTCACACTGAAGGCGGGGCGGCCAAAGCGGTGAGGCGAAAACGCGGGAAGCGGCAAAAACCTCCTCTCCAGGCGGTGAAAGCGGGATAAAAACCAGGCGGCAAGGGCGATCGCTCTCGGAGCAATTTTTGCCGCCTGCCGAGGCTCACCGCTTTGCCGCAGCATACTGAACGTGATGCCATATGTAATGCTATAGCATCACGTTCAGTATTGCAAATTGTACCATCGCGAACCTGTGCTTTAGTTTATACTTACAGGTTTGTTTTATTTTTTTAAGACAACGCAGATTCACTGTAAAAATGCCGTGAATGTCAGCACTGTGTCCTCTTCTCAAACTAACTCTGCACCGAAGTGCAAAAACATTGCCGGGGCTTCGCAGTAAAACGTAAGATCGGAAGATGGTCCTTCAAAGGTAGACAACTGGATGAAACCGAATTTCTTAAAGGGCATGTTGGTTACTTTTAATGACTCATTGATTGATTGATTGAATGATTGATTGATTGATCGATTGAGTGATTGACTGATTTGTGGAGTTTAACGTCCCAAAACCATGACATGATTATGAGAGACGCCGTAGTGGAGGGCTCCGGAAATTTCGACCACCTGGGGTTCTTTAACGTGCACCCAAATCTGAGCACACGGGCCTACAACATTTCCGCCTACATCGGAAATGCAGCCGCCGCAGCCGAGATTCGATCCCGTGACCTGCGGGTCAGCAACCGAGTACCTTAGCCACTAGACCACCGCGGCGGAGCAATGACTCATTCATGAATGCACACAGGTTGCGAAAGAGGACACTGTGCAAGCAAAGGTACAAAATATAAATGGCTATA
>NW_023609143.1:0-23282 GCF_013339725.1 Rhipicephalus microplus
CCGCTGACGGGGGGGGGGGGGGAGAGCAGCCGCGACGCTTCGGCTGTAGAGACCACGACGTGGCTATGACGGGGGGGGGGGGGGAGACGTGTGTTCTCTCAAGCAACGGCTCGAGCCTGCCAGCATGACGTGTCTTGGTCGGGAAACTCCAAATTTGTCGTAGTTTATCCGCTCGATTCTTACACGTGAGATGCGTTTGGCAATCTGGTTATTTCCAGCCAAGAAACCAAAAAGAAACGTGTTTGAACTACGATTACGTACAATAGTTCCGACTGTTTATTCACTACTGTGTTGTTATATGCGGCGATGCGGGAAGGATGTGGCGATGGCGTAGTGGTTAGAGCATCCGCCTCGCATGCAAAAGGTCCGTGGTTCAAATCCCGATGCCGCGCAGTTCTATACCGGATTAAAAAAATCGGCGTCGTGATGGAACAGCATTAGGAGGCCTGGAGTGAGGCCTCAGGGGTAACCACTCCCGGGAACGCACTCCCTCACCAGAGAAAGATTGGCCACCCTGATGCAGCATCTGGCCACTACCTCCCATAGGCATACGTCAATTAACTCACGGTCCTCAGTCCCCAGCAGCTGCGAAGCAACTGACCATGGCGGAGGTCAGATCTGCAACGCAGCAGAGGGTGCTAAGAATCTCTGGATCCGCACAGGCCGCCATTGCAACCTGAAGTTGGCAATGCTTAACGCTAGAACCTAATCTAGTGAGGGATGTCTAGCTGTACCATTCGAGGAGCTAGAGGGTGTTAAATGGGATATAATGGGGCTCAGTGAGGTTAGGAGGGCAGATGAGGCCTATACGATGCTACAGAATGGGCACGTCCTTTGCTATCGGGCCTTGGCTGACAGAAGAGAACTTGGAGTGGGGCCTATAATGCACAAAGAAGATAGCTGGCAACATATAGGAATATATAGCATTAATGAAAGGGCGGTAGGTATCGTAATTAAATACATTAAGGGATACAAGATGAAGGTAGTACAGGCTTACGCGCCTACAAGCAGCCATGGTGACTATTTAGTTGAAAGCTTCTAGGAAGATGTGGAATCGGCAATAAGTAAGGTAAAAAAGCATCCTATACTGACGGGAGACCTTAATGCAAATGTAGGGAAAAAGCGGGCTGGAGACAAGGAAGTACGAGATTATGGCATCGGTACTAGGAACGCCAGAGTAGAGCTACTAGTAGAATTCGCCGAGTCAATAATTTACGGATTTCAAATAGCTTCTACCGAAAACGAAGAAACCGCAATTGGACATGGAGGAGCCCTGATGGCGAAAATAAGAACGAAATAGACCTTATAAGGAGTGCGCACGCAGACATCCTGCAGGATGTGGAAGTGGTTGGCAAGGTACGATGCAGTGACCATAGAATGGTACGGTCTCGAATTCGTCTAGACTTGAAAAGGAATAACAGAAACTGATACTCAAGAAGCCAATCAATGAGCTATCACTGAGAGTAAAGTACAGAAATTCAGAGTCTCGCTTCAGAACAGGTACTCGGCTCTTAGTGCGGAAAACCAACCTTAGCGTAGATACAATGAATGGTAATCTGACGAGTATCATTACGGAGTGTGCAGTGGAAGTTGGAGGCACGTTAGTTAGACAGGACACTGGCAAGCTTTCCCAGGAAACTAATTATCTCATTGAGAAGCGTCAAATCATGAAAGTCTCAAGTAAAACAGACAAAATAGAACTGGCCGAGCTTTCAAAGTTAATTAATAGGCGTAAGGTATGCGATGTAAGAAGGTATAACACGGAGAGAATCGAACACACTCTGAAAAACGGAGGAAGCGTCAAAGCAGTGAAGAGGAAACTTGGGATAGGCAAAAATCGGATGTATGCACTAAGGGACAAAGAAGGCAAAATAACTACCAATATGAATAGAATAGTTAAAATAGCGGAGGAGTTTTACAGAGATTTGTACAGTAGTCGGACCAACCAGGACCTTAATACTATAAGAACTAGCAGTAAACCAGATGACACCCCACCAGTAATGATAGAAGAAGTCAGAAAAGTTTTGCAGAGCATCAGGTAACATCAGATCTGCTGAAAGATGGAGGACAGATTGTGTAAGAAAAACTAGCCACCCTGTTTACGAGGTGTCTCCTGACGGGAAAAGTACCAGAGTCTTGGAAAAATGCTGAAATTATCTTAATACATAAGAAAGGAGATCCCAAAGACTTGAAGAATTACAGGCTAATCAGCTCGCTTTCCATTGTATAAAAGCTGTTCATAAACACTCCTTCTTGAGGACGGAGGAAGAAGAATTGCGTTCGGGCATAATTCTGCCTTGAACAACTATCGTTTTTTCTTAAACTGTCAGAATTCCTGACTTTCTCTGAACAAGCGGAACGGAAGACGTCACCCCCCGGGATGTGGGACCATCCATCCAACGAGACAGTGGGCCCTAGCCGTTTGCATAAGGCTGGACCGAATGTGGGTGACCGCGTTGGCGCATCTGCTCCTTGTGATGATTCTACCGAGAGCTCATCAGTGGAAGAGATGGAATCGGAAGCCGACTTCAGGACATTCCATACCCGCCGGTTGAAAAGGAAGCTTCGCAGGACGGCATCAACGGCGGAGCCACAACCGGCGCTAGACAAAGGCAAGCGATGTTTCACCATCTCGTATGTACCCATGTCTACATCAGACAACCTGAACTCACTAAACAGGCAGTCATTGCCAAATTATTTCGAGCGAGTATATAGCACCTGCTGAAGTGAATGAAATTCGCATAAATAGCAGGAAAAACATATTGTCAGTTGATATGACAAACAAAACCATTCTTGACAGACTGAAGGCCGTCACGCAGCTCGGAAGTATTTCAGTTCGCGCGTTTCTCGCTCACGGGAAAGGAACAACGACTGGCGTGATAAATGACGTCGACGCCGACATCACAGACGCTGACCTGCAGACTCTTGTGACGTCGACAGTCAAAATCATGACCGTACGCCGCTTCGGGCAGTCTCGCTGCATCAAACTAGTATTTGATTCTGAGACTCTGTCTCCTAGCGTGAAGGTTGGATACGTGAGAAATCCCGTGTGCCCTTACGTGCCACGGCCTTTGCAGTGTCACAAGTGCTGCAAGTTGGGACACGTCAGCACAGTGTGCAAAAGTGAGACAACTTGCCAGTGGTGCGGTGGGTCTCATAAGATGGAAAACTGCGATACTGCTGTTCCATTGAAATGCCCAAACTGCTCTGGTGCACAAGAAGCAACGTCGAAGGAGTGCCCAAAAATCAAAGAAGAAACGCGCGTCCTGCGGAAGATGGTCAGAGACAACTCGACACACAGAGAGGCAGTCACGTCGATCCGCCGACACAGACGTCGTCCAAAACGTAGGCACCAGCGAAAGCATAGTTGACATGGGAGTGATGCATCACCATCAGCAACAGATGAACATACACGTGCGCATTATCAGGCCGCTACACCCATGTTGTACGCACCACGTCCCAGGGATGCAGAAAGTGGACCAACGCCCGCGTTGCACGCCGATGCTTCAGATACTGAGTGGCCTTCGCTATGGACCGGAGTAATATAAAAGACCACATCATGGGCTGCAACTTCAAAGAGGGCGGAAAATGATAGGCAAGACACTGAGAAGAGCCAAACTATGCTGAAGCATCTACTAAAATCTATTCGTGCGATTCTCAACGAGCTACACACACCAGGAGCGAAAACAGCAGTGCAGATCCTCAACCTGCTGGAACCGCTACTGCTGACCCTTTCGTAAACAATATGGCGAATTTCTACGATGAACGTGTGCGCACCTCTGCTATAATGCAGTGGAACGCACGAGGTTTGCGAAGCCGATTGTCTGACTTTCGACAACGGATGTTTAAATACAAATTTCCGTTGGTTGTATAATGTGACCCGAATATGATGTCGTCGTTTCGTATTTCCGGATACGTCACATTGTGATCGCGTGATGATCGAAATGCGAGCAAAGTAATTATATGCGTACGTCAAGATTTAGCGTACGTGAGACATGCCGTGGCTCCTCATGCTTCTAACGACTATATTTGCCTATCTATAAAGCACAAGCGACGTTCAATATCAATCATTGGTGGATACATTCCTCCTAGAAGCCACGTGGTTTGTCCCCATCTCTTGTCTGTTCTCCAAGCTTACCCTGGACCACATGTATTAGTTGGGGATTTTAATGCACATCATCCCATGTGGGGTTCTGCCTCAATGAACACCCGCGGCAGGGACATTGCCGATTTTGTGCTCAACCAGGGCCTTATGTCTATTAACGATGGCTCACCTACTTACCTCCGCGGTGCATCGTACAGCAGCTGTCTAGACGTGTGTTTTGTGAGCAGAAGTCTTTTGCCTACCACCTGTAGGTTTGTAGAGGTTGAAACACATGAAAGTGACCATCTTCCTACATATATACAGCTAAAAGGATTCCGTCGTTCGTCTCCCCGGCCTGTGAAAAGCGTAGACTGGCCAGGATTCCAAGCTTCTGTAAATGCTCAGTGCGGGAACATTCAATCTATATCTGAAATAGAACGCCTAATTGCATCAGCCTTAACAACGCATACGAAACTTGTGAATGTGTCGCTACCAAGATCACAACTTGACGCACAATATGAATACCTTCGTGCAATTCGTCGCCGGGCAGAAAGAAAATACAGGAGGACGAAATCACCATCTGACCTATCTTCAGCACGCCAAGCACAACGACATGTATTGCGACACCTCGATAAGCTCGACAGGCAATGGTGGAGGGTATTTTGTAGCTATCTTGATCCCAGAAAAACCCTGTCTCGAATATGGCAAACTGTCCGAAGCCTTAAGACGCCCACTCAACAGTTGTTCTTTTTCTGATCTTTGGCTCAAAAGCAAGGTCGACCTGAAGTAGAGGTTGCAGATGATTACTGCCACTTACTCGTAGGTATGTCCTCCTCATCGATATAACCTTCGTATTTAGCTTCACCGCCATCCAGCGACGATCGCCTCGACTTACCATTCACAATGCACGAACTCGACACTGCGATTTCTACGTCCGAACGGTCGTCCGCACCAGGGCCTGACGGAATTACTTATTCGGCTCTATATCACCTCAGCCAGGAAGCAAGGCAGGCTCTCTTGTCGTTCTACAACTCTACGTGGGAAACAGCGACAGTCCCAGAAAGTTAGAAGTGCAGCCGCATAGTGGCCTTACTGAAACCAGGCAAGTGTTCACACGAGTTGTCTTCTTATAGACCCATTGCCCTATCCAGTTGCATCGTTAAGGTGATGGAACGCATGGTGCTTGCAAGATGGGAATGGCTGCTGGAGAATAATGTCGGCTTACCAGATTTTATAAATGGCTTCCGTAGAGGTCGATCATCTATAGATGGTGTTGTAGATCTAGTTTCTTCTGTTGAAAAGGAAAGACAACGTCGGAGATTGGTAGGGGCCATTTTCTTAGATATAACGGGCGCGTACGATAGCGTCTACCATGAGGCCATTCTTGACGCACTTGAAGACATCGGCGTAGGTGGCCGACTACACGCATGGATAGGGAGCTATCTCAGAGGACGTACCATTTTTATGTCGACATCCGACGGTGACACGGCCAGGCACCTAGTAAGCCGTGGAGTTCCGCAAGGCGCCGTCCTGAGCCCCATGCTTTTTAACATAACACTCATTGGCCTTGAAGCTGAGCTTCCCGACGTTGTCAGAATCGGTGCGTATGCGGACGACATATGCATATGGGCATCTGGAGCAACGCGACCACAACTGCGAGCAAGGCTACAACAAGGCACATCAATAACATCTAAGTACTTACGTCGTCAGGGCCTGGAACTTTCAATAGCAAAATGTGCTTCAGTGGCATTTACGAAGAAATCAATGTCGCGGTCCCCAATCTTCGATCACAGAGCAGTGGTTCCCGTGGTTAAGCACCACCGCTATTTAGGGGTCGTCATTGATCGCAACCTGCCCTGGTCAAAGCATGTGACTGTGCTGCGAGACAAACTAATCAGTTTTGTGTATGTTCTTCGTGTTATAGCAGGACTGAGATGGGGCCCTTCGGAGAAAAGTCTTCTGCAGTTATACAAGGCATTGTTTGTGGGCTATATAAGGTACAGCTCACCTGTGCTTTCCAGCATGCGGGCAACGTGCCTTCGTACTTTAGAGAGCCTTCAGGCACGAGCACTGAGAATATGCCTTGGCCTGCCACGGTGCACATCTACCTCTGGCACTATAGAGGAGTCACGCACCTAGCCTATAAATGTTTACACGTCCTGTGAGCCTCTTCGAGTGCACCTTCGTCTGCTGACCCGACATGCACAGCACCCGTTGTCTTCGCTACAAGTGGACCGACCAGGCTGTACCTATTCGCGATGCCTCGATACGCATAGGCACATGATCCCTTCAGGCTTTGCACCTGCCGTAATCCCTGCAGTGCCTCCATGGACATTGACTAAACCGCTGGTGTGCCTTCACATACGTGGATTTTCGTATAAGTCGCATGTTTCTTATATTGCCCTCAAGCAACTCACCTTGGCACATTTAGATGACCAATACAGCAACTCTGTGCACAATTACACCGATGGATCCGTAACTTCATCCGCCTCAACTGCAGCCTTCGTGATCCCTCAACTCGGTATTTCCCGACAGTACAAATTAGATCATAGGACATCTTCGACAGCTGCACAACTTGTTGCTATACAAGAAGCCATAAAATTTGTGAACGACCAAGCACCGCGTAAATGGACGATTCTGTCTGTTTCGAAATCAGCGCTTCAAGCTATCTATTCTTGCTCAAGAAGAGGCCAATTTTACGAGTTAACGTTAGGAATCATCCAAGCATTTGACCTAACACACAGGAGCGGTCACTTGATTACACTCCGATGAATTCCTGGACACTGCGGCCTGGTTGGCAACGAAACAGCCGATAGCGAAGCAAGAGCGGCAATATACAACGCTCCTATGTACGTAAAAGTACCCTAATCGCGAGGTGACGTCAACACCTTGTTGAGATCACTCATGCGCGAATGCGCTGCCACTTACTGGTCGCTGCCAGATCACCGGAACAAGCGCCTGCGGGAAACAAAGCCCGTTTGACTTTTCGTCTTCCAGATAAAATCAGCCGAAGACATGCTAATATACTGCACCGAATTCACCTGGGCGTCGCCTTCACTCGCCACTACACCCACCTAATCGGTCGTGCGGACAGCCCAAATTGTGAACGCTGCCAAGTGCGCGAAACGATAGCTCACATATTTCGTGACTGTGCATTATACGTGGCGCAAAGAAAAATGCTAACTGCAATGTTGGCAAGCATTGGACGAACACCATTAAGTGAAAGCCACATATTGTCAGCAATGAACGACCAAACAGTGTCAAAAACTGCTACAAAGGCTGTTCTAGACTTTATAATAAGCACTGGACTAGAAACTAGACTGTAGAGTATATGCTAACTGGTTACTGTACATACGCACCTCCTCTTCTTGTCCCCATCATCACCCTTCATCCCTCTTTCCTTCCCCTTTTCCTTATCTCCTGTGTAGAGTAGCAGGCTAGAGCGAACTAGCTCAGGCCGACCTCTCTGGCTTCTAATAAACTCTCACTCACACTGTTTTTAAAGGTAATTGCTAACAGAGTAAAGAAAACTATAGAATTCAATCAGCCAAAGGAACAAGCAGGATTTCGAACAGGCTACTCAACAATCGACCGCATTCATACTATCAATCAGGTAATCGAGAAATGTTCAGAATATAACCAACCACTATACATAGCCTTCACAGGTTACGAGAAGGCGTTTCATTCAGTAGAAATATTAGCCATCATGCAGACACTGTGGAATCAGGGCGCCGATTAAGTATATATAAACATCCAGGAAGAAATCTACAGGGGATCAATTGCTACCATAGTGCTCCATAAAGAATGCAACAGAATACGAATCAAGACGGGTGTAAGGCAGGGAGATAGAATCTCCCCACTGTTTTTTATCGCATCCCTACAGTAGCTTTTCAGAGGCCTATATCGGGAAGAGTTAAGGATAAGAGTTAATTGAGAGTACCTTAGTAACCTATGCTTTGCCGGTAATATCGGCTTTAATTAGCTCATTAGCCGATTTCGCTCTAAGTATCGGCACACCCACCTTGCCCAGTTCAGCATGTCTAGGCCCACCAGAATCTAAAACTCTTCTTACTCAGCAGGGTTACTTAGCAAATGACTGAATTAGTTTAGATATGCTTATGAAAATTGGTATTACCATGTTCAACGGGACTTTATTAAACTTGGCTATAATTAACCTGGTTTAACTTGGCAGAGCTTTGCTTAATTGCAGTCCATCCACATCGCCAGTCAGCCAACGAACGGAAAGCATGACACCTCAGTGGTAATACACGACGGACTCTGCGCTTAAAGTCTACCTGACACGTGCATGAAAAGACGTACGCTACGCAACACCCCGAGCAGCATACAACACGCGCCCCGGAGCCGTCGAGTAACGAAAATATGAAGCAGGAGCAGCGAAGAAGCCGATGCGATGAATGAGCATTTTTTTCGAACTCACCGTTGGTAATTCATGGGGTCAGTGTGACGCTCTGAGCGCAAATGTCGGCACGTCTAGCTCAAATTGAAATTAATGGACGCCTGTGCGAGTCTAAAATGAAGGAGATTAATGTCCGTAGAACCCCTTACTATACATTCTGACGTGTCATCAGCCGAAGGAAAAAGTTTGTTAGACGTGTATCCGTTCACTTTCACGAGCCGAACGGAAGCACTGGTACGCTGACAAAGATTAATTGTAGTGCACGTTGAGCAGGATCAATCACAATAAGCCGTGGTGACCAAGCTTCATTTTAAAATACTTTAGGGTAGAAGAACTTCAAACGAGTTTACAAAGCGGATTATTTTGAAGGTGCACAGTTGGCGTCAAATTATTGATGAAGGCGGTTACACCCAAGAGGTTCAAACCAAATTGCTGGAGTGGAAGCTCCCGCAATGCTTTGCCAGTAGTAGTGAAGCCAGCTTTTGCCCTCCAACGATCTCAGAAACACGCTATTTTCTGGTAGTGCCTGCTTAGTAGTGCCTACTAATCAAGGGGCTTTCATTTGTTGGTCTAAAGGCTACGTTGATGATAAATTAAAAAAATAGTTGTTTTCAAAGAAATAATGAACGACTAGTATTGATGACTTAATCTCCAATCAAATTTGCCTTGATTTCGAGGGTTACCGAAGAACCCGAGACGTTTGCCGCGTTAAATTCGTTGGTCGTTCGAGGAAAACACTCCTTCTCGATTGCAATACGCCAACAGCTCAGCACACCCCTAGTAAAATGACTGCCACAGCCACCATTGGCATGGCTTCACTCGTGAGCAAGAATTTCCACTCCAGCATTTCTTTTAAACCTCCTTGGTTACAACTTATAAAAGAAGACTATCTTCTCAGTTTTCACGTGTAACGAGTGGGCCTAGTCAGGAGATGCTCTCTCCTTTTGCCCCCTTCGTGGAAAAAATGTCCAAACAAAGTAAATAAAATAAAAAAGCTTGTACAGTTACAACCCCACGCCGCTATCAAGCACTACTGAAAGCACCAATAACTTCTGTGGCGTATACGAGCTTTTAGCAAAATATTAAACACTGCTCGGTCAGTTAATTTGGAGATTGATTCAGCGACATGGGTGTGGAATAAGAATGAAGTGAAATACTTGAATGAATGAATGAATATATGATTTAATGAATGAATCAATGAATGAATCAATGAATCATTCAATCAATCAATCAGTCAATGAATATGGCTGTAATATTGTACAACCAAGTGGTGTTCACTGTAGCTAATGAGTTATAGCTAACACCAATTGGACTCAGCAGCAGAATTGAAATAGAGGAATAAAAAGAGCACAGACAAGGACGTCACCCTCTTCATTTCGTCAGTTCTTAATAATTGACGTAAATGTATCCCCGTAACTGAATTGAAATACGTAGGACACTTTGGCCGTGGTGATGATGATGCAAGGGCCACAAAGCTGTAAAAATTAATGAAAACTTACTGACAATGATGTCAAGAAAAGTATAGGGTTGTTATTTGAAGTAATGGTATACAACAGAATGTGAAGTAATAAAAGACAAAAATATAAAAAGATAACTTACAATCGGTAGGTGGCAAGTTATCTTTTCGTCTACTTTTCTTTCTTCACATTTGGAATACAATTATTTGTATTCAGCTACAACATCCCCTATACTTTCCTTGGCATTATTGATACTGTACGCAGGAATGCCTCGATTACCCTCCAATAATTATTGTAATTCGCACACACTTCAGTGATCGTGCATTGCACAGTGGAACACAACGAAGCATCAACCACCAATTCATTGGGTTGACAAGGCTGCTACTAAATATTAATAAGAAAACCGATGGTCGCGGTGAATATATGACAGTATTAGAGAAAAAATTGAGTACGCTGATATTATCACTATAGGTGCGAAAAGTTGCCAGAAAAATTTAGAAAACAATTATAAAATTAAAACCAGCATCACAGTGCTATAATTCCCACATGAACCGAAAAACCACAGCATATACACGGAGTGAATGATGATGAGTGGGGCGAAGCGTCCATCAGCCCGTCCGTGCTTCCATCCATTCGTTCTTGCTTCCGTCCATCCGCGCGACCATTCGTGCGTCCATCGATGCGTCCGTCCATCTGTCCGTGCATCCGTCCATGAGTCCATCCATCTATCGGTCTTTCTGCCTGTTCGCGCGTACATACGTCCGCGCGTCTATCCATCCATCCGTCCGCCTGCTAGTCTGTCTGTCCGCCCGTCAGTGCGTCTATCTAGCGAACACTCCAAGTACTGCCATCTCCATCTCCCATCTCACATCCCCTGCGGCACATACCCGCTCTAGAGCGGGTATGTGCCACCAATGGCTACGTACTACTACATGCATACATACAAGGGATGGACAGACACACGCCTTAAGGAGCTTCGCCCCTAAATAACCTTAATCTGGGGAGCATTACATCAAGTTAGCAGCGCTGTTCTGTAGCACAACGAACATTTCATTCCCTAACTGCCAAGTAGACGCTAGTTCCCTTCGCAGCTATAAGTGTGTTTAGAAAAAGTGGTCAGCGATTTAGAGTGCTTAGTACTCTACACTGGAAGGCCATAAAGCCATCCCGTGGGCGTCACACGTGATGAAGCCGCGTTCATAAAAATTACGCCGTGAACAACGATTAGTCCACATGACACATTCAGGAAAAGTTGTTTGTTTAGAATTCATTGTGAACGCTTTAGAGCACGTCAACGCACTTTTCTGGGAGAACCATAAGCTGTCCCGGTCGAGAAGCTCATTGCCGTTGGTTGAAAAAAAGGAAGTTTTATTGTACACGTAACTTGTACACTCTAAGGCAAAATTACCCGAAAAAGGAGTAACGGAGCCCAATAGGCGCGCGCGATGAACGGATAGACCGTTGAGGAGCAACAACAGAGGGAAGCGTGCAGCGCGAAACCACTTAGTCTCCAAAAAGATGAACCGCCCGGGGATTGCAGGCAGCGGGAAAAGCATTGCCAAAGTGACTAGCCCTCTTTCTCCACAGAGAACATGTCCTTCTCCCCCACTGCTGGCTCAGTCTTTCCCAGTATTGAAGGAGACGCGGCGTTTAAGCGCACGCGTGAGATGCATGTCACGTCGGCTCCGTCGGAAATCGACGAATGTTGCGGACTTTTGGCAAATATACGCCAGAAACTGATTTCAGCGTTTCTGCGAAGCCATCAGAAACCTCTGGATACCTATTTTATCCAGGTAAGCCCATTTTCCGCCAATCTACGACTGGTTGAACACCACGCGACGCCCGAGCCCGGCTAAGCCTAACGCCGACGAGGCTTACGCCCGGGCTCCCCAGCCAAGGCAGCGTCCACGAAGACAGGCTACGACCCCAGCACGATGCAGTGGGTTGACATCGAGGTGGCAGAAACACGGGAAGACGCCATACCAGGTGAAAACGAATATCTTCAGATCATGGTTCGCCAACTGCAAGAGAAGCTCGCTAAAATGAAGCCCCGAGGCTCGACGGCCGCCGCCCAGCCACAGGCTCGCAAAACAGGATCAACACCCGCAGCTTGCGTGCTTGCGTTGAGTACCCGCGGCAGCTGGCGGCGTGGAAGCCAACACACACGCCTCGAATCCGGTCGGACGAGTTGGTTATTGTGCTTAAACCAAAAATAACCATGGATCTGCACGCTGCGTTCGGCCCAGGCGGGATTGGCACAGCAATGCAACGCTTCACCAGCAGCACCACGAACGCTGGTATCTCCGTGTGGCCGGTGTGGGACCAAAACATCGTTGTTGTAGGTGTGAAAACGGAAAGCCTGGCCTCGAAGCTGATCGGGGACATCACGCTGACGATCGGGGACCGCCAGGTACCATTTCAAGGACATTTGAAATCAGCCGGAGAAACCTGCAAGGGTGTCGTCTCCGTCGCAGAAAATGAAACTTCGGAATCCCTTCGACGCAAGCTCGAGTGGATCGACGGCGAAGTTTTGTATGTGCGGAAACTCGGAACCTCCAATGTTGCAGTGGTGACCTTCCAAGGACGCCGCGTTCCAAGATTCATTCACTACTGCTGTGAAAACGTGCCAGGGCGCTACTACAAGAAAACGGTTCCGGAATGTTACCGGTGTGGAACGGTGGGCCACAGACCGGATGCGTGCCCCAATCCGGACAATCAGCGGTGGATTCACAGTGGTGCGAAAGTGTAACTCACTCTGGATGGCCCAGCGAAGCACGACTGTCAACCCGAGTGCCTTATATGCGGTGAAAACCATTTAACCGGCTCAGCGCAGTGCATCGGAAAATTCCGGAAGGCATGGAAGGCCGCTCTAACACAGCGGCAACATGGACTAAAAAACAAGCAAGAAGAGCCCTCAGCAGCTCTCAGGACTGACGAAAAAGCGAAGCCCATGCATAACAAGCCCAAGCCGATCAAAGCCCCAGTCGGACAGAAGTCGAGGCCGTCTACCTTCGGCGCCGAGGATTTCCGGTCACTGGCAAACCCACCCAAATAGGTGAGAAATTGGGTAGGGGTCTCCTCTCAGTCTCCCACCACCACCACTGCCTCCCCCTTCAATCCTGAAATTTTAAAACAATTGGAAGCCATGAAAAACGCATTGAAACTCTGGAACGCGAAAATCGGGCGCTGAAGGCGCCGCAGGCTGCTACTCCTCCACCACCGTCGGAACCGGTGGCTATGCACACCTCCGACTATGCACACCTCCGGCTATGCACACCTCGGACGATGAGCAGGACACTCAGTCAGACGTATCGGGTAACACCATGTGTCTAAAACTGTAGTAGGTGCTTCGAACGACATAGAAGGTCGACTAAGCAGATTAGAGGCTAAACTTGAGGAGCAGAGCAAAATTATCCTAGAATAAACGAAACTTACAGTACAAGACATTATTCCGCAGCAGCTGAACCTATCAGTTCAAGCCGCTATGGAATACCTCAAGCAAAGCGTTTTACCAATCCTCACAGCCAGTGTAATACAAACCATCCAAAATTGGCTCACACCCCAATTGGACGACCTCAAGAATAGCATTAAGACAACAGAACAACCCCGACGCAAAATGGTTCATCGTAACCTGGCAAATTCTGAATCCGAGAGCAACATAGACCAGTCGTTAACAAACCAAACTGAGTCCCCCACGCCTCTCCAAACTCCCACGCTGGCTGCAGTGGCGAAAATGACACCTCCTCAATAATAAATTCATGACGGCAGGCAATTCTAAACATAATAATAAAAGCTCCAAACAACAGCAACTCGATATTTTCCAGTGGAACTGCAGGGGTTTTAAAGATCGGAAAAAGAGGGCCACTCTTAACCTTTTCCTGCAGAATCAACATTTTACCCCTGCAGTTTTGGCGCTACAACCAACCGGCTTACAGGCGAAATTGCCTGGTTACAACTCATTTCAGGGAAGTGCGTCCACCTGTGTTCTCGTACAGAAGGAGTATACCGCTTGTCAGATAGACCTTGATCTGTCAGAGGCGCATGAATACACAATGGTCAAAATCCTTCCCAATAAAAAACGAGATCCTAGCTTGTACATTCTAAATGTATACAGTTCTCCAAAATCTAGGCAATGTGTCTTCAACGAAATGTTTTATAAAGCGATTAAGCAAGCAGATAAGAACCCACTGGTGATTTTGGGTGACTTTAACGCCCCCAGCTATCATTGGGGTTACACACGCGAAGTCCTCAAGGGACGGAAATTGGCAGAACTCATATCCACTCTTCGTATATCGCTTCTCACAGATCCAATGAAACCCACTAGAATCAGGAATTCTGTAAACCGAGATACTTGCCCGGATCTATCACTGACTAAGAACATTTCCTACGCAACATGGGAAAACTTAGAAGAAACGCTCGGCAGTGATCACTGTCTCCTCAGAATCACACTCTCCGGCAACATAGGCCGTAAAACCAAGCTAAGCCAAGGTAAGCTGACAGATTGGACAGCCTTCCGCTCACAGGTGATCTCCTCTGTGCCAGGGGCGGGAAAATATACGGGATGGGCAAAACAGCTCCTTGCAGCCAATTCCAAGTGTCTTAAAACTATAAAGACAACGGAAGACACCCCCGCTGTCGATAAGTACCTGCTCCACCTATGGGACGCCCGCAGAAGCTTAACTAATCGTTGGCGGAAAAACAAATTTAACCGCAAGCTTAAACTTAGAATAGCCAAGTTGGGTAAGCAAGCGGATGAATATGCTGCACAACTGAACGAATCCAATTGGATAGAACGGTGCAATGTTGCAGCTAAAGAAATGAATACAAGAAAAGCATGGCGCCTTTTTCGAACTCTCGTGGACCCCGCCAAAACCCGAGGAGGAGCGCAAAAGCAGCTCCGTCGAGCCCTGCACAGTTTTCAGGGAACCAACTCCCAGCTGGATGATGATTTGTGTGCTAGATACCTATGTCGCACCACGGATCCCAACAGGAACGCATATGAATACGCAGGTAGAGAAAACAGTCAGCTAAATGCCCCTTTTGAAATGTGCGATCTGAAAGCAGCACTGAAAAAAATGCGCAGGGGCACTGCCCCGGGCCGAGACCTGATCACGGTAAAACTGATAGCAAATCTGTCAGACGATTCTTATCGGCATCTATTGCAGTACATTAACGCGATCTGGGATGGCCAACCACTGCCAACTGAATGGAAAACAGCAGTTGTCACATTCATCCCCAAACCAGGCAAGCAAATCAGCACGGACAACCTCAGACCTGTATCATTAACTTCATGTGCCGGCAAATTGATGGAAGCATTGGTTAGAGACCGTCTCGCCTCGTACCTCGAGAGCAAGGGGCATTTCGCGGATTCCATGTTTGGCTTTAGGCCAAACTTGTCTGCGCAAGATATCCTCTTGCAACTAAAACGAGACATTATCCAACCCATTCCCTCGACGCACAACGACAGAGCAATCCTTGCACTCGACCTCAAAGGCGCATTCGACAACGTTAAACATGAAAGCATCCTGAAGAACTTGAGTAGTGTCCATTGCGGTAAGTAAATATTTTCCTACATCAGAGACTTCCTCTCTGAGAGACTGGCGTTCATTCGCATAGATAACGAGGAACATGGACCATTCAAAATGGGGACACGGGGAACTCCGCAAGGAGCTGTCCTGTCTCCGCTGCTATTCAACATTGCTATGATGAAGCTCCCGCAAGCATTGGCAGTAGTGGAAGGACTATATCACGCAATATACGCCTATGATATAACAATCTGGACGAATCGGGGCAGTTTAAGAGAAATTGAAGACCGCCTGCAGCAGGCCCCCTCCATTGTGGAGGACTATGTCGCCCAGTGTGGGTTGCAGTGCGCTCCATCCAAATCTGAATTCCTGCATATCAGAGAAAACATTAAAGATAGGACAACCCTCAACTTGATGGTATCAGGATCAACAATACGAGAGGTTTCAGAACTATGAATCCTTGGCCTTCTGAATCACAACAGAACAAAAAACAGTACCACGCTAGACAAGCTACGGAAAATTGGAGAACAGGTAAAACACATGATCCGCCGAGTGTCAAACAAGCGCGGGGGGCTACGAGGAAGGGACGCGATTCGGCTCGCCAATGCTTTTGTAACTAGCAGGATTCTATATTCGATACCGTACTTACGTATGACTAAACACGAAGAGAACAGAGTCGATGATATTCTTAGGAAAGTAATTAAGCGCGCACTTTATTTACTCATCAGCACTTCAAATCAGAAACTCTCTGCATTGGGAGTCTTTAACTCTATACAAGAGCTCCAAGAAGCCCACCTCACAAATTAATATACGCGTCTTACGCAGACGCCCCTGGGCGGCGCCTACTGGACCGCCTCTTGATTCGGCACGAATGCGAAATCGAAAACGCGGAGCGTATTACTGAACTCTGGAGAACAAAACTCTGGGTGTCCCCGCTTTCCCGCAATATGACCAGGGAGGCGCACCAGGGTATACGGCAAGCGCGCGCTGAAGCACTTGAACAACGGCTTGGCTCCCGTAATGGGGTCTATTACGTCGATGTGGCCGGGCCGTTACCTGGGCGATACTATACGGCGGCGGTAATACGTCAAGGAACGCAGGTGGACGGCCTCACTTTCAAAGCCACAAGCTCAAGTAAGGCGGAGGAGGTGGTCATTGCACTGGCAGTATCCCATCCAAACTCAAAACAAATAGTTACAGACTCTCGAAGAGCCTGCGAGAGCTATCTTGCAGGAGAAATCTCTCCATTGGCTAATAGACTTTTAAAATGCAGCATCAGGCACCGCGATCCTACCCCAAAACGTCTTATACGGACTCCGGGACATCAGGGTCTACAGGGTAACGAGGCTGCACATGCAGCGGTCCGCGTGCTTACTTCCCGGGAAACTCCCCGTTCCCCTGATAGACCTTAACGTCCCACACCTTTAACACGGTTTCGAGAAATCAAAGAATACTACATTGAGCAACGCCGCTTGTATCCCGCACCAGCGAAGAGACTCTCGAAAACGGAGGAGCGCATCCTGCGGCGCCTACAGACAAATACGCTGCTCTGTCCAGCCATACTCAAATATTACGACCAAAAAATAAGTGGGCAGTGCCAGTACTGTGGGGAAGTGGCCAACACTTACCATATGGTCTGGGCCTGCCAAATAAACCCAAAATTAACCCCCTTTCCCAACCCCACCAAAGAGGACTGGGAGACGACCCTACTCAATAGCTCCACACTAGAGGAACAGCGAACTCTAGTCCAGCGGGCTCGGGTGGCGGCCTCGACTAATGACGTCCCGGACTAGGGATGTCAACCATCCCGGTGGGGATAAGGGCTATCTGGCACAGCAAGCATCAATAAAGCTTTTTTCCTCCTCCTCCTCCCAGTATTCTGCCGGCGACGGAGCGCGTTGCGTCACGCTCGGAGTGCTCGACCACGGCTGCCTGAATTCGACGATCTAAGAATTACGACGGGGTGCTTGTGTGTACGCTTGGATGAGCGTGGGCTGCTGCTTTTACGTTTCGCTGCACCCATGAAGTCTCGAGCAAGCCTCGACACGTCACCACACCGCGCTGTATATCTCTGACTTTAAGATAGTCACGACCAACACACGACAGCAACAGTTGCGGAGGCGAATATGGCGGCCGAGAAGTCAACAGGCCTATCGGATATCTACTTCAGTCCGACTCGGGGCAGAAAACAGCGCTGGATTCTAAGGCAAGTAGGTTATCATTCTTTATTATACTCTACTTGTCGCGTGTGTGATTCGGATCTCGACTGCCGGCAACGGGCTCGGTCGTGTTGTATATCGCACGCACGAAATGCATCGCAAAGGTTAGCTTCGGCGTCCGCATTCACCTGTGCTTTGCGACTGCCTGGAATTGGCCGCCATTGCCGTCGGCCTCCCGTACGCTCGCTCATCAAGTGCTCGCCTGTCTTCGCCACCGCGATGAGCTCTGGGCTGACGATATTGGGCTGAGACCTCGCCGCTGTGTTGGCAGTCGTCGAAAAGACGTTGCGGGTTCTCGTAAAAAGAGCTTGGTTGTAGTATGTCGCGCGCTGTAAGTGCACCAGCACGGGCTGGCGGGGCTATCGCTAGCGTCGAAACTCACTGAAAATTGGTCGCCATTACAGTCGGTCGCAAGCTGCTCGGCGCCGTCCGCTCGCCGCGGCGGCTGACTCGAGTTTGCGCACTGCACTCGCTCGAGTTTGTGGAAAAGGGCCGCATTAGCATTGATTTCTTCGGCGCTTGCTCCAAACCAGCTTGGCGCTGTTCGTGGCGGCGGCCAAGCGTACGCTGGCTCTCCTGTTCGAAGTTCGCTGGCGGCAGAAACTTCACGTGCAACGCCGTGTTTTGTATCGCGTTCGCTTGCTCTAGCTGAACGACATCGCTCGCTTAGGACTCGCCGACTTGTTAGCGGCACGGAGGTTCGCGGAGTTGTTGCTGCGGCCGCCGCTCCTAAGCTGTTCCGCTACGGGGATCGAAATGCGTCTTTGACAATGTGTGACATCACGGTGAAATGATTAGCGTGTCATATCTCATGTGTGTTTTCATTTCACCTTTCACGTATTTCTAATATGCATTTGTATTCATCCTCTGTCACTTGTGACTCACTATTTTAAATACTTATTATGCAGCCGTGGGCACACAGCGTGCTGAAGACTGTGTGCGCTGGCGTCTGCGATGCCTGTCATCCATCTCTTTCATCAAAGCAGCTTCAGAAGGACTGTGCAAGCTGTGAAGGTAAAGTTATTTGTGTGTCATATTTTAACGCTTCTTTTATATTACCGTGCATGTACTTGTCATATGCGTGCATCTTCATCTTCTGTCACATGTGTCTAACTATTTTTAGTATATTATTGTACGTGCAGCCGTGGGAACACAACAGGCAGAAGGCTGCGTGCGCTGGAGTCTGCAATGCCTGTCATCTGTCGCTTCTGTCGGAGGAGCTCCCCAAGAAGTGAACAAGATTTGACAACGAGACTGGACTTGAACACTTCACCGTGAAATCACTTAAAAGAATGCAGAAACTTCATGTGTATGTAGAAATATAAAAGATTTCGATGTCTCCCTTTTGTCGTTTGTTGTTGCCATCACTGCGAAAACAGTTAGACATAGGTGGCTAACTACTTTTTCGCGTGTTATTTTCTGCGCAATTTGTTGCTCACTGCGCGGAAAAACAGGCGAAAATAGTGTTAGGTGTGGCGGAAAATAAACAAAAACAATGTTTAAACTGGGGACAAAAAGTTCATCCGATTGGAATATTTCAGTGAATCAACCTTTCGTCCGGCAAGGTGCAACTGTGAGGACTAACGATTGCCCAGTATGGTGTAAATGTGGGGATTAACAGTTGCTCTATAAAGTGAAAATGTGAGAATTAAATGCTAGTCCTTTGAGGTCAATTGTGGGAATAACGTTTACTCACTAGGGTGTAAGTGTGAGGACTAAATGTTAGTCCCTTAAGTTCATGTGTGGGGACTAACTCTTAGACCCGGTGCGTTAGTCCTTAAAGGATTAATGGTTGTGGCAGCCTCTTTAGTCCCCAAAAGGACGAACCACACACCCTTGCAACACCCTTTTGCCTTAGTGTACATACACAAATGAAACATCTAAAACAACTAATGACCGAGTATGAATCTTACAAACGAGCACAAAAATCCAAGTTATCTCTGTATATCTGAATGCTTCAAGTTAGAAAACACTTAACTCGATCGAGTTATTCACATTTCGCAGAAAGCCACGCATGCGTGCGCACTAGAGTGAGCGCATGGCTAGTACGGATGAACTGCAAATTCCCGCTATTCCTTCCTTACTATGAAGAAACGTTCGTGTCATCGAAGAAGTTAAGTCATTGAGTAACATACGTTACTCTATGGTAAAGTCTCTTCGCCGTGTGTTTCCAGCTGCTCATCGAAGCAATCACACACAATGACCCGTATTTCATAGGCACTTCTGAAGGTACGGTAAAGTACCGCCAGTGAAGTCATTACGCGCAGTGCTGAAACAAGTACTCTTTATGCAAAAACCTGCTTAACAGCACTTGCCCCACTTACATTTTACTTACGTTTACATTTGGTAAAATTCGGAAAAAATAACCTAGTTACGTAGATAATGGTAATGTATCGGTTACTGTATGAGGTTATTATTCGAATAAATTAATAGATATTTTACGAGACACTGAGGATGCACTCGTCTATAGCAGGAATGAACGCGTGTGACGTTGTTCATCGATTTTGTCGAAGTTGTAGTGAAAAAAAGAAACAAAACAAAACAACCGATGAGCAAAACTCCTTAAAGAGACGCAAACAACTACGCGCCTATCTCGCTGCGAGATTTCGTGTAAGAGTCTGGGAGCGAGTGGGGGTGACAGCGTCTGCTGCGCTCAGTCGCAGAAACGACAGAGTGAGTGAGTGTACGGTGACTGCATCGCAGCACCAGTAAGCCCAGGCAACGCTTTCAGCAGTTTGAGAGGAGATGGCAGACGAAGACAGAGAGGGACAAATTGAGGTTTTGGGCTAGTTAGTATTCGATTATCAAACTGCTCAGCACAAAAACACTTAGAGAACGCACACAGCAAAGACGAGGACGAGCGCAGACTTTCAACTGATTCATTATTGCTAAGATGCACGTGTTCATAGGAAGCATGGAAGATAAAATCCGACGCTTAAGAACACAAGTCAAACAAAACTAAGAGGCTGCAAGAAACCATGTGATCACTGCATCAGTAGACCACGCTTAACCTTATCAGAAAAAGAGATGGCGTATTTGAATTCTTCGGCACGTGGTGTTCCAGAATGATCACTTGGTTTCTTGTAGCCTCTTAGTTTTGCTTGTTTGTTTGAATGAGTGAGTGAGTGAGTGACAACTTTTATTCATCGAAAGGGTGAAGGATGAGGGAACCTAAGCCAAGTAGGCTGCCAGGCAGCGCTTTTCAATCACGTCTTGCGCGTGTTCCAGGATTCGTGCTTAGATGTCCCTGTCGGTGCTGCAAAGAAGAACCTCCCATTGTTCCTCGATAGGGTGGGTAGTGAGTAGAAGAGGTCGGGGGGCGGGGTATTGTCCAGGCAGCCCCAAAGGATGTGGTTCAGTGAGGCCATACCACCGCAAAGGCAGCAGCGTGGATCAATGTTTGGGTGGATGTAGGAAAAGACGAGAGGGAATGGAATGGTGTAGGTCTGTAGGTGACACCAGGTGACCTCAGACTGCTTGGGAAGACTGACGGGGGTGGTTGGATAGGTGTATCGCTCGATGCGATAGTGCTGGGTAATGTCGTGGTAAGTGACCAGGGGCTCCAGTACCGGGGCGTCAGACTCCGAGGGGCCCACTGCTCAGTCGACGAGTCATCGGGCGTGTTGGTGGGCTGCCTCATTGCCGGGGTGACCCGAGTGGGGGGGGACCCAGATCAGTATGAAATGGCGCTGCTCGTCTTGGTACAGCAACGGGTGAAGGAGTCGTAGGGTGGTAGGCGGTACAAAACCTCGCGAGAAATTCTAATTCCTCGTTTGGAGTCGCTGAGTATGACGCGAGCGTCGGCTGAGGTCACAGCCAAAGCGATGGCCACCTGCTCCGCTTGGACGGTGTAGGGTGTTCGAACGGTGCCAGCCTCAATCGCACGCCCAGAAGGTGCTGAGGAGGGTGACATGGAGATGACTGCGAAGGCGTCCCTGGATGAGTTGTAACGGGCTGCATTCACGTAGGCAACGGCCGCGTGATCAGCGTCTTTGGCGTGAAGCATGGACGCCCGGGCTCACCCGGCTTGGGTGAGCCTCAATGAAATCGTCGAAGGTGTTGTGTACACCAAGGTATAGAAGACGATCCGTAGACGTGTTGGGAGGGAAGGCCGAGGGTGGTCTTGTATTCCCGACGGATGAGGACGTCAATCTTGTCGCGTTTTGTTTTGAGGAGAAGAGTGTAAAGAAGGCTGTACATGATGCGGGAAACAAGAATGGCGTCGACAAGGCGAGGCAGATCGTGCTCTCTCTTGCTTTCACGCCGCGCGCAGACACGGGCAAGCATTCGTGCGGTCTGTTGCACAGAGAGCGCGAGCTTGTCGATGGTGTGCGTGTAATTGCGGTTGGACTGTAACATCAACCCAAGCACGCGGAGATGGCGAACGATCGGTACGTGCAGTTGACGTGCACAGTGACAGTAGGGTGAGGCGTTTTGTAGTGACAGTGGTCGGGAGGCCGCATGAGAAGGAGGGCCGATTTGGCCGCCGAGCAAGTGAGACCGGCCACGTGTACGTGGGAAGTCACGACGTCGACTGCACGTCGCAACGTCCGCTCGATGTGGCCATCAGAACCAGATGTGACCCAAAGGGCAACGTCATCAGCGTACAGGGTGTGTTTGAGAGTGTGGATACGGTCCAGCTTTCTAGGGAGCGAGCAGAGGGTAAGAATAAGTAAAAAAGGCAACAATATGTCGCCTTGAGGGAAGCCGCGAAGGCCAAGCACGTACATGGAAGATAGAAGTCCCGTATGATGATTTCTTCCGTGCTGGCCGTGAGGAATGCATGAATGTAGTTGTAGGTGCGGGTGCCAGGATTGAAGGCTGAGAGTGCGGCAAGGATAGCCGAATGAAAGACGTTGTCCAACTGTTTATGAAGGTCGAGGCTAAGGAGAGGCATAGTGTCTGAAAATGTGGGTGGGTCAAGGAGATCGTGGTGGAGCTGCAAGAGGACATCTTGCGTTGAGAGTCCGGGTGGATTCCAAGCATGGTGTGGGGAAGGAGATAGTGAGCGTCCGTAAACGTTTGAAGGCGAGCGAGAGTGACGTGTTTTAGAAGCTTGGCGACTCATGAAGTGAGTGAAATGGACCGGTGATTGTCGATTGTGAGTTTCTTGGGCGGCCTGGGGATGCAAGCAACGCGAGTGTGTTTCCGTGATTGGGGTAGGTTGCCCGAGTGCCAGCACTCGTAGAGTGAAGAAGTAAGGGTAGTGATCGAAGGAACGTTGAGGTTCCGGAGGAGTTTGTTGGGGATGCGATCTGGACTGGGCGTTGAGGTGGTGCGGATCCTCTGTAATGCCACGTAGATCTCCTTTTCCGTGATGTTGGCGTCGAGCTCTGCGTTGGGAGCCCCATTGTAAGGTGCGAGAGGGGGATAATGTACACCAGGGGTCAGAAGCTGGAAGTACTTCGCCGCCAGGTCGGTCATCAGCGACGGAGTGTCACCGGGGTAGGCCCGGACTACTCGGTGTAGTTGCTCGCGAGCGACCAACTTGCCGGAAGCAGGATCGAGGAGATAGCGGAGGAGATTCCAAGATTTTTTTGCAGCCCAACTGACCGTAGACCTCCGGACAGAGTTGTTCCC
>NW_023609144.1:0-22157 GCF_013339725.1 Rhipicephalus microplus
CTATGTGGGGATGCGAATCATCAGAGAGATGGTGAATGGCAACCACGGAAGCTTACCTACGTTGCCTTTAGCAAGTGAACCATCATTCAGAACCTCTACCTTGCTAGCGCTACCAGCGACCTTCACTTGATGCTAGTGGCCACTGCTGTGAACGCTGCCGGTGACCAGCGTTGCCAGTGACAATGGCTATAGACCAGCTAAACAGCCGGTCCCAAAACACACATGCCGAAGACATTGAACGGGATCCCGTGCTAACCATAACTGACGCGCTCCATCTAAGGTAATGTAGAACGCCGCAAGGCCATCCATCGATGCTATGAATTAAAGAAATATTATATCATCTATTGCAGAAAATGTAGATCAAGAGAGGACGAGGCAGTTCCCTATTCTGGGACTTCGTTAGATTGCGTTGCATTTCGCTACGAAGTGATCATGTGTACTGACGAAGTGTTTCGTCATCTTCGCCGTCGACTCAAGAGATAGAGAGCGATGCAATGCGCATTGGAGATGGGGACGCAGCGGGAAGGAGAAACATTTGATGTCTCGGCGTAAGATGCTTCGCATCAAATGAACAATAGGAACAGGTGTCAATCACGCTATTGCCTTCTACGTCTGATGGCGACGCTTGAGCGTCCTCAACTCGTTTCCCGAAGAGCTTTGTGGGTGTAAAGGTGTCTTCGCCTGTGGAGTAAGCGAACACAAAGGCTTAATTGCTCAGAGAGGTGACAAACGCATCCATGACCGGTAACCCTTTGTTCGGCGCCCCCCAGACACGACCTCTCTTTTCGTGCCCACAATTTGTTGTCCCCATTCTTCTACTAAATATTCAACAATTTTTAACACACTCCGCAGCCTAATATAAATAGTTCGATAAAATACCATTGTAAAAGGAATGTACAGTTTTACCAGAACGGCTGACACGCATACATTTAAGAATAACAAAGGTGCAGTTGCTTAAAGCACAATTCAGGCATGATTAGAGACACACTAACTAGCCCGACAAGTTCCGCTTTTGTTATTTCTGATCACCTGCTGCACATAATCACACTGACGAGTAGCTCCTATTGCATTTGTCACGTTTCCTCAAAACCAAGCACGCGTCAAGCGCTTTCTAATTTCACTTTTACCCACTTGCACGGGTCTCCCCACCCAAAACTGGCACAAATGTTGGTTAACGTTGCGCAAATACCAGCTTCGTGTACTTCTCGGTGAGCAGGCATAACGCTGACCTGAGAGACTGGTTCCGCAGTAGCATTAGTGTTTTCTTGCCGCGCGGGATGTGAGCTTCCTTAAGGCGTGTATGTATCCTGATGGTACGCTTGTCGTAGAAAAAGTATCCTCGTCTTCTATAGAATAATTTCCAGGACGTCCGTCGGAATGGAGCTGCCTGATCGCCTGGTTGTGGCGCTGCTTGGGCTCTCGCCTTGCCGCAATGTATCGTGTTTATCTGTGGAGCTTTTGTCTGGCTGCCGCTACGTTTTTTGCTTGAGTTGAGCTCAGTGCCCTAGAAGGAAGTCTAACGTCAAGTCGCCGATCTTTGTGTTGCGCGTCCTCGTTCAATGACCACACTTTGTCGTTCTCGTTCTCGACATATGAGAGTTTTGCAGAGAGCGAGGGGTGTCTGTGTCTACGCAGCTTGTGCCAAGTATACAGGTGGTAGTAATTCAATCGCGTGCTTAAAATGCTGTTCTTCGCACTGCATAAGTCTTTGAAATATCCAACCAAGCTTTGCGTTGATGGACACCAGGCCTTGTTTTCGCTCGTCGAGGAAAACTTCATTTAACAAAAACTTCCACATTTGATCCGCTTAAATTAGCAAGCATATGCCACCCTCAGTTTTCAATTCAGGAATTGCAGTCATGTCCGCCATAAACTTTTCTTCATGTAGCAGCTGTTGCGCGAATATGTTGAAGTTCCATCAGCTGTTCACGCCCCGCCACGGTGGTCTAGCGGCTAAGGTACTCGGCTGCTGACCCGCAGGTCGCGGGTTCGAATCCCGGCTGTGGCGGCTGCATTTCCGATGGAGGCGGAAATGTTGTAGGCCCGTGTAATCAGATTTGGGTGCACGTTAAAGAACTCCAGGTGGTCAAAATTTCCGGAGCCCTCCACTACGGTGTCTCTCATAATCATATGGTGGTTTTGGGACGTTAAACCCCACAAATCAATTAATCATCAGCTGTTCACAGATGAATGGTACTTAAAACCTCGAAATTATGCGTGGTATTGTAGAACTGATTCATTAATGTCACCCTGACAATGTTTAGCCATCTTTCCGCTTTTCCACTAGCTCCTCAAAATGCCTTGACATTCATTTCGATGGTGCGCACTATAGGTAATCTTAGCTTTTTAGATATGTCTTTAATGTCCGTCTACTTCCAATAACTGATACGCCTCTGATAAAGCATGCGTCACTTTTGGTTGTCAGCAATGCGCGAAATGTCTGTAGTAAGACCACATTTTTGATATGTAGTGATGGTGACTCATTTGCTTTCACCTTCGAAACAGGGGCCCTCGCTTCGTTTAAGTGCTTTTTTGCACGTATTCGAGGTTGCAAACAACAGCTGCGTGCCTTCCGTTTCACTTCTAACAAACTACCCGATGGTGACAATCTTTAGACCGATGTCATTTGATGGTGCACTTGAAGCACCTGCCAGCCTTTGCTAGGTGGTTCTTCTCTTCATGCAAGCTAATGTAAGATATGCATGACTCCGTAGTGTGTGCTGTAGAATGGCGAAGGAATCGGGTACCTTTTTCAATCCTTGCGTGGCTGATCAAAGTCGACGCCGTGCGTTGAGCCTCATGAAGCGTGTCTTGTCGGTGATCTTGAACACCAAGACCACCGGCGTCCACAAAGGCATTTCTCTCACGAGCTTCCACCTCCATGCACACGTACTTAAGTAGCTCCCAAAGTTCCGTTTCTGACGTTGCAGCCGCATTGATGCTCGTCTGTCGGCTCTGTTGTTTGAAATACTCTACCAACGTATCTCCGGGGATCACTTTGATGAGGACCTCATCGAGCTGGCAGCATAGGAGAGCTCCTGGCATCCGAGCACCTTAAGTCCTGTGATATTGATGTGGATGCTGTACATTATGTTTCGCAAGAAAGTCACATTGTTGAAAAAGTTCACTACCTTGAGCTTTCGTAGGTTCGACAAGTATTGTTGCTCCATGAACTTCTTGTTTCCAAAGCAATCTTCAAGAAGGGCGATGGGGTCTTAGTACGACTGCTCCGTGGTTTGAATGCCGCCAATGGCCTTCGATGCTTGTCCACTCCCTAGGCTCTTCAAATAGTGGAATAATTCAATGTTATATAGGCTTGGGTTTTCGTGAACCGCGTGCCTGAACACGTCCCAGAAAGGTTGCCACAGCGTTGAGCTTTCGTTGAAGTGAAGTAGCTCACGTTTAAGTAGACGAGAGCTGACGAACCCATGCGCCATCTGATCGCCAAAGACATGACTGCCTACAGTGGTGACACTTTCGTTCGCGATGTTGGTCGCCGCACTATCGAGGATCCTGGACGTCGACGCCTTCAACTCATCTATGTGAGGACTCAGCAACGCCAGCGTAGCAGCAGCGTTGTCTTCACATTCTGCTACAGAGGCATAATCTTCGGCGATTTGGTCGTCGGTGAGGTGTCTTTTGAATTCTAAGTTGAGCGCCCGCAGGCCTTCGTTGCATGCCGTCAGCCGGTCGTGCACCACACAAAAATTTGATGAGGCGAACTGGTCGGAGGCGATCAGTTGCCGTGCTTTGTTTTGTAAGCGCGTGTGCAGAGCTCGCTGAGCCGTTCGTTTGCCTTTGATGCGCTCTATCTTCGTTGTGGGTAAAGTTGTTTCGTCGGGTAACTTTTATGGCAGAGTCCTGGGTTTCTCGGCACCATAAAATGTTGAAGAAAAGGAGGTGTCTGTGCCGGTGTAGTGAGCAAAAATAAAGATTGAATGGCTCAGAGAGATTACAAACGCGTCTATAACTGGCAAAAACATTTATTTCGGCACAACCCGGGCACGAGCTTCCCTCTCCTGCTCACGCTTTTTGCCCTCTTTCTTCTAATAAATATTGAACATTATTTAACAAGCTTTCACTGGTAAACATCTGAAAAACAATACCGTCGAATGCTGTTTGCATAAAGTGTTTCTGGAGTTGGCTTACGTCCTCTCCTTCAAATCAGTGATGATTGCGGATCTCTTGTGACGTACTTTCTGTAAAATATATGATATGCTTTGATTTTGCATGGAAACATAACATGCCTTTCATGTTCTAAATTTTAATAGACAGCTTCAAAGAGGCATTTTTTGAGCAATTGAGAACTAGGGAATCTGAATTTACTTTGTTTAGTAATTTCTGTTTGTTCGTTATACACATGTACATGGCTAATTTAGATAGGCAAAGCGCCAGAAGTGGTGACGGAGGCAACCACACTTGCTCACAACTTGAACAAGAAAATCAATTACGTTAAAGACTGCTAAACATTACTTAGAAGAGACCGCCTGCCACATCAGCATGCGTTGGCACGGATTTCGCTGTGAGTTCGTTTTTACAAGGTGTTAGGTGTAAAATTAAGACTGTTGAATTTCATCATCATCATCAGCCTGACTACGTCCACTGCAGGACAAAGGCCTCTCCCATGTTCCGCCAGTTAACCCGGTCCTGTGCTTGCTGCTTCCAATTTATACCCGCAAACTTCTTAATCTCATCTGCCCACCTAACCTTCTGTCTCCCCCTAACCCGCTTCCCTTCTCTGGGAATCCAGTCAGTTACCCTTAATGACCAGCGGTTATCCTGTCTACGCGCTATATGCCCTGCCCATGTCCATTTCTTCTTCTTGATTTCAGCTATGATATCCTTAACCCCCGTTTGTTCCCTAATCCACTCTGCTCTCTTCTTGTCTCTTAAGGTTACACCTACCATTTTTCTTTCCATTGCTCGCTGCGTCGTCCTCAATTTAAGCTGAGCCCTCTTTGTAAGTCTCCAGGTTTCTGCTCCGTAGCTAAGTACCGGCAAGATACAGCTGTTATATACCTTCCTCTTGAGGGATAGTGGCAATCTACCTGTCATAATTTGAGAGTGCTTGCCGAATGTGCTCCACCCCATTCTTATTCTTCTAGTTACTTCAATCTCGTGGTTCGGCTCTGCGGTTATTACCTGCCCTAAGTAGACATAGTTTTTTACAACTTCAAGTGGACTATTACCTATCTCGAAGTGCTGCTCTTTGCCGAGGTTGTTGTACATTACTTTCGTTTTCTGCAGATTAATTTTAAGACCCACTTTTTTGCTCTCCTTGTCTAACTCCGTAATCATGAGTTGCAATTCGTCCCCCGAGTTACTCAGCAATGCAATGTCATCGGCAAAGCGCAGGTTACTAAGGTATTCTCCATTGACTCTTATCCCTAACTGTTCCCATTCTAGGCTTCTGAAAACCTCCTGTAAGCACGCGGTAAATAGCATTGGGGAAATTGTGTCTCCCTGCCTTACACCCTTCTTGATTGGTATTCTGTTGCTTTCCCTATGAAGCACTATGGTAGCAGTTGATCCCCTGTAGATTTCTTCCAGAATGTTGATATATACTTCATCTACGCCCTGATTCCGCAGTGTTTGCATGACGGCTGATATTTCTACTGAATCAAACGCCTTCTCGTAATCTATGAAGGCTATGTATAGTGGTTGGTTATACTCTGAGCATTTCTCTATTACCTGATTGATAGTATGAATGTGGTCAATTGTTGAGTAGCCTGTTCGAAATCCTGCTTGTTCCTTTGGTTGATTGAATTCTAATGTTTTCTTTACTCTGTGAGCAATTACCTTTGTAAATAGCTTGTATACTACAGAGAGCAAGCTGATCGGCCTGTTATTCTTCAAGTCCTTGTCATCTCCTTTCTTATGTATTAAGATGATGTTAGCGTTCTTCCAAGACTCTGGTACCCTTCCCGTCAGGAGACACCTCGTAAACAGGGTGGCTAGTTTTTCTAACACAATCTGTCCTCCATCTTTCAGCATTCAATTTAGAATCATTCAAAAAAAGCTACGCGCATACATTTCGGTATTTCATTAGATAAAAATGACCTCGTACTAACAAACATGCTTTGTAATGTGTGCGTATTCGTATTGAACTTTGTTCGGGAAAACTTATCTCTCATTTCACAGTTCATTCTTGCCGTCGGGGAAGCTCAGTCTATTGCGATTTCTACGACACTAACGGCACGTGTGGGAATTTTAAGTAATAAAACTCGAATAATTGGAGTGGTAAGGAGGCAAGACGAACAAAAGAATAGACAAAAGACTTTTTGGGTAGCACTGCGTAGATTTGCTATGGAAATAACAATTACAATAGTCTCCTCGTATCAAGACGTTTGCATATGAAGTATTGTACAGTGTATGTGCCAACTATCTTTAGCTGTAGAAAGTGCAGGTTCCGTAAAAATATGTCGGAATCAACAAAAAGGAGAGGTTAAAAATGAACTTTAAATACTAGCTAACTTTAAACAAAAAATCAGAGCGTATACAAGGAGTGAATGATAACGAGTGGGGTGAAGCGTTCATCCGTCCTTCCATGCGTCCGAGTGGATGGATGAACAGAGACGCGGATAGGTGGAAGCACTGACGGACGAACAGAAGCATAGATGGAAAGATGGGCGCATGGATAGACTAACGGACGGACTGATGGAAGCACGGACAGAAGCATGGAATGGACAGACAGGAAGACGAACAAAAGCATTGACGTATGGACGGACGTGTAAATGAATGGACGCACGGAGGTATGGATGGACGCATAGCCCCACTCATCATTATTCCCTCCGTGGATATGCTTGCATGCTTACTTCTGATCTTATGTGTGCTGAGCATAAGCTTGAATACCGTACTCGTGAGAGCACCATAACATTCTTTCATGATGGCAAGCTTTAGCAATGGATATGGACTATTAAACTCAAGGTTCCCCGAACTTGCAGTATACAGCAAACAAAGGGGATAACATTGGCCTCGCTCTATTGCACAGAAAAGCGTTGTTGATGCAGGCGTAGTGAAAATTGTTTGAAATAAATTGCACGCCTGGAGGCGCTAGCATACCGAATACCCATAGACGACAGAAAGTGTGCTCTGACTGCGGTTCCACAGGCACGTATACAAAGAATGCAGGCAATCCTATGACTATTCGAGATATTGTTCAAAGCTGAGATACCAAATTGGAAGCCACAAAATTAACGTCAGGCATACTGCAACGATGCATCGCTGTGATGCAGACGCCGAACAGCCCCTACTTCACTATGTCCAAATAAAGAAGTGTGCTAATGGACGCTCGCCTCTCACTCTATGTTAGTGTATTAGTCATCTCTCGTGCCACCCGATAATTGCGGCGAAAAACGTGTGAGCAGACACACTTTCACGCATTAGGAAATTCCTCGGCACTGGAACGGTGGCTCTGAGCTTAATACATCTTCTTTAACGTGTTTATTACGAGACAGTGGTTGGTCGTGACCACTGCCTGTCGAACGGTGCACTTTGCAGCAGTGTGCGGTCTCATTCATCTCGTTCAGTACATACGGTTAGCGCATCCGAAGTTCTCCCTTTTTGTTTCTTGGCAAGGAAGCTCCTTCTCAACTTGACGCATTGCCATCTTGTGTGATGCATTATGATGACTCTGCACAAGAATCTAGTGGCGCGACTTAAGTATCTTGAGATTACACATGGCACAAAGTGCATTTCACACAAATGAGCCCAAATGAAGCATGTGCATGCTGTAAACCCTGTGTGTTATCTCTGTATCACTAGTGTAAAAGTAGCAGTGTGGATTAGAGCGTCCATTATCAACGACGCAACAGGTAAACCCACAAAAATAGAGGACCCCCCCCCCCCCTCCGCAAGGGTTTATATATCCCAGTTTCTCAAAAATTGTGGCTACTGGCTTGCTCGTAATAAATGCATATATACTCAAAATGCAACGTTTGTCTAACTAACAATTATTGACTCAAAGTTATAAAAATTCTATATAGGACGGTTATCCTTCACATGGCACTGACATCCTAAAAAAATGAGACATGTCCTACGGTGACTTGTATTTTGATTAGCCCCTTTTGACATCGCATTTTTCGCTTCGATTGAAGCATTTAGCAGGGTGTCATGTACTAAGCGTTCACTTTTGATATCTTGTGGCCTAAATGTGGGACTTTATTCAAAGTAAAGCTTCCGTTGAACAAGAATGCTTCTTAAACGTGGCCAGATTTCGCGAACCCACCAGTGAAATTCTACTTACTCTGATGAAATCTACAGACCTGATTTACCTCACTTTACTTGATTTTTTGCAACTGAAACAATATTTTTATGAAATGATGAAACGAAATGATATCATCTGGTATCTATCCTGATAAGCTAAAAATTGATCGTGTGACTTTACTTCATAAAGGCGGCAAGTGTAATGAGTTGGGTAATTATAGACCAATATCTGTACTATCAATATTTGCTAAAGTTGCAGAGAAAGTCTTATACACGCGATTAAATAAATTTTTTTTCAGCGAAAAATGTTATTGTAGAGCAACAGTTCGCATTTCAAAAGGGAAAGTCTACAGAAAAGGCACTTGTACGAATAAAAGATAAAATCATCCAAAATACTGAAAACAGGTTATTCACAGTCGCTATATATCTAGATTTCCAAAAAGCATTCGACTCCATCAAACACGAAATTTTATTCCGTAAACTTGAAGCATACGGCTTTAGAGGTAAAGCACGAAATCTTATCCGTAGTTATTTGCACAATCGACTACAGTACATTTGTCTCCAGGATGCTCAATCTGAAGAAACTTTAATCAAATATGGTGTGCCCCAAGGCTCTGTACTGGGCCCTCTACTATTTATAACATATGTGAATGATATTGTTAATATCCCTTTTACTGGGGAGGTATTAATGTATGCTGACGATACGAGTGTTTTCTTTTCTGGGAAAGATTTGAAGGAGCTAGAGGCGATGTCAAACAACTGGTTGAAAGAGCTTAATCTCTGGGTATCTTCTAATAAACTAAAAATAATTGTTAAAAAGAAAAAGTTCATGCTTCTGTATCCTAAAAATAAAGAAGTAGATTACATTATGAAACTATACTACGGCGATTCGCAACTAGATCTAGTACACAATCATTCGTTTCTAGGCGTTTCTTTTCAATCAAATTTAAGTTGGTCAATACACGTGAACAATGTAAGGATGAAGGTAGCGAAGTCTATAGGCATGTTGAACCGTTTACGTAACTTTTTAACAACTAACTTAAAGAAGGAATTGTATTTTTCCATAGTACATTCTCATTTTATTTACTGCTCGTTAGTGTGGGGAACAGGAATTAAGACTGATAATGAAAAGCTTTCTTCTTTACAGAGGAAAGCAGTTAGACTACTTAATTCGGGGCATAATGTAGATGCGTCAGCTCTCATGTTAAAGTACAGAATTCCACAATACTGCCTTGTTTACAAAATAAAATTGTCGATGTACATATATTGCGAAGTATCGGGAGACTGGGGTTCATTTAGCCGTCGCTATTTAAGCAGGAACACCGGCCACGACCTTCGTAAAACACACATAGTTGTGGAAAGAACACGCACGAACTATGGAATGCAAACAATAGACTTCCAAATTATGAAGTTATGTAATGAGCATCCTGAAATAATTGAACTAGCACGATCGTGCACCAACTCAAAAAAATTCAAAATGAAAATTTGGTCCCTCTTTAACACTTAGGATAAATGCACTCTCAGCACGGTAGGGTGAGCTACAGTCTCTCATACTATTTGTATGTATATATTTTTGTGTATGTCTATATGTTATGTGTGCTCAGCAATGATTTCTATTGTTACATTAGTGATTTCTTTTGTTACTTTTTTATTTGTATGTATATATTTTATGTATGTATATATGTTTATGTGTGCGCATTGCAATAATTTATATTGTTTCTATTGCTACTGTTACGCCCAGCGCGAGCAGGACCATGTCAGGGGGCTAACTACCTCCTTTTGTCCTGACCGCGGGCAATGCTTTTTGTACTGTCCGAAAAATGAATAAATAAATAAATAAATAAATTACCATATGAATATGAGAGACGTCGTAGTGGAGTGCTCCGGAAATTTCGACCACCTGGTGTTCTTTAGCGTGCACCCAAACCTGAGCACATGGGCCTACAACATTTCCGCCTCCATCGGAAATACGCCGCCGCAGCCGGGATCCGAACACACGACCTGCAGGTCAGCAGCCGAGTACCTTAACCACTAGACCACCGCGGCGGGACTAGCCGCAGACATTTTAGGACAGTTTGAAAAAAAAGTAATGTTACACGCAAAAGCATTCACTTCTTAATGGAACGGTTGAGGCATGCAGTGCGAACGAAAGGTAGGCTATCAATTGAGAAGAGGATGTCGACAAGGCGATTACGCTATCGCATTCTACTCTTGAAGGTGAAGCTTAACCGTGCTTTAAGTATTAGGTGTCTTTCATATATTTGTCTGAGCCTTATTCTCATAATACACGCTGCAATCTAACCTCATCACTGAAGGTGTATGAGTGCTAGCATATAACTCAACCGTCTACATGCGTGAATATTCAGATGGTCTCAATATTCCACGTTAATGATGGCATGCTTAAAGGGCATAACAGATGTATAGCGGATGCTTAGAAGTCCACAGTTTCTTTAATGGGGCTTTGTGCAGCTGCGATTCTCTACAAATAACAAATAAACAACTGTCCACATTACTATAAAAACGTGAAACCATTCCATTTCCGTTCATGATTATGTAGTGCATCTCTTGTGCTGTTGTCGGTGACGATGCGTAAGTAGGCAGACCAGTGTCGTTTTTTTTTGCCAACGTCAACGAGAAACTTGTACGTACTTCGCACTCGGTACTAATCTGAGATGCGTCCGTCTCCCTTGAAACAGACCTGCAGATCCATCCTCTTGATTAGCAATAGCAAGTGCAATCAGAGACAGTGCTTTCGAAAGAGCAATAAGCAGTACCACGAATTTTGTATTACCACTGGCATTATGTTCTGCGGCTATCTCCTTTCATGTAGGTTCATCTGACTGGCAGCCAATGGTGCGCATATCACGGCCAATATAAGATTCATAAGAAGGCACAGGGTGCGTAAAAAGTGGCGAACTGAATGCTGCATTGCTTACCTATTTAGTTTTTGTCTTTAGCGTGTTTTTCATAGATCAATCTTTCACAGCAAATGGGTTCATAAGTGGTGCCATATTGTGCTGCCTGCATTGGGAAAATTATGTGACATCCATTGGGAGCAAAAATTTCCTTGGTGTGAGACCCCTGTTGATCTTCGCTTGTGTTCGACTATCGCAAGCTTTGAAAATACCGATGCAGAGTCACTGATGACGTTGCTAGATGTTACCATGGGGGAGAGTCGAAATTTTGTGAAGGAGGCCTAACAGCTTTCCCATGCACGCTGATTTATACACACGAAAAATTATCCATTTAAACGCATGTTTTCTTAATCTCTCATTCTCTCTGGGTGTGTATGTATGCATCTTACTCTCCGTCCTCGGTGCAGAAGGCACCTGCAGGTCTCGGAAATGCGGAACATTGTATTTGTGGGGACTTATGCCAAAAAAAGAAAGATAAAGTACAATGAATTCAAGTTGTGCAAACGTAGCGATGAGAACCCGTCAGTCGTCGAGGAATCTGCTCTGGGGTAAGGAACGTCGACATTTGATGGAAGATGTGGCGCCGAAGGTTCTAGTGTTACTACTGGCTCTCGTGAAAGCTCCTGAATAAACTTTAGTATTCGCCTGCTGTGCCTATTACTAATAGAATGATCTCAAACGATAGTCAAGCGTCCCAAATCATGCAGTGCAGTCTGCGCCGCACATTGATGACAAACTTCATGGGAGACACCCGAATATATTAGTCTGAAAATCTATGCACGTGGCAACGCGCGTCGAGTTTGACAAGCTGAAGAAATCAAAACAAACAAAGGAGTGTTTCAAAACAACATTGCGAGTTCCTGGCACACATTTAGAAGAGCACAATGAGGGCTTACGTATGAAAACGCCATTTCTCGCACAGCACGGGCAATCTGCATACTTTGCTCCAAGTTTCAGCCAATCAAATACCTCTAAGCATGCTTGTAACTATATAGGATCGATTAGAATTGCCAATGAGGTAGTGACATACGAAACCGTCAAGCAGTGATGAAAGGATCAGGAATCTATAGAGAGACATCCAAATAAACTCTATCCATTATGCAATCACGACACTGAATTTTTCTGGCCTATTGTTTGTCCTAACACTGCGTTTATGATTATGAGAGACGTCCTAGTAACATGCTCTGGCAGTTTTTACAAATTGGTGCTCCTTAACATGCACTGGCTTCGCACACTAGACAAGCCTCATTTTACTAGACGAGACGTAGAAACACGGAGAAGATGAAGAATTGAAGACAACCCAAATGGGTCTATAGCACATAACACCCATCGAAATAAAATCAGTGCAGCCGGAAATAAACTTGCGGCCAGCAGCTGAGCGGAGGAACCACTACTGTTACATCGTAGAGTCACGCCCGGCATGCGCCTTGATCCCCGGAGGAGACGTGTCAAGTGCAAACATCAGAAGAACGTTTATAGTTCGTGAAATAGGGCTTTTACAGCCAAATGGGGGGAGCAAGAATTACGTACCTCTTGGGCCCACGGGTGTCTAGCCGTATGGTCATATAATAAGCGGTGATAGGAGCACTGTACTTGGCACGGCGTTTATGAAAATGGCGACTTTGCGACATCTTTTGCGTTTGACAGTCTTGATAACCTTTGATTTCTCGGATACGTAATCATCTTGCAATTTACTTGACACTAATATATCTACCCGCTGTATACAAACTGCCACACGCGCTTGATTGTTTTTCATTTTTACGTACCCAGAGAATGCTTTGCGCCCGCAGCACCAGAATGTCGGATGTACCCGATTATTTCAAAAATATGCTGAAAAGCTTGAGCACGCAAAGGGGAACAAAGCAATTTCTTATTTGACGAACGCATGCACCACCGATAAGGCCGGAATATTACATGTCACGCCTATAAATACATGTTGATTGATTGATATGTGGGGTTTAACGTCCCAAAACCACCATATGATTATTAGAGACGCCGTAGTGAAGGGCTCCGGAAATTTCGACCACCTGGGGTTCCTTAACGTGCACCCAAATCTGAGCACACGGGCCTACAACATTTCCGCCTCCATCGGAAATGCAGCCGCCGCAGTCGGGATTTGAACCCGCGACCTGCGGGTCAGCAGACGAGTACCTTAGCCACTAGACCACGGCGGCGGGGCGATATAAATACATGTGAGGCGCCCTACTACTCATCAGCTAACGAACAGCCAACAGTGTGGTAACGGCTATATGAGCAACAAGTGCCGGGGTTCAATGTCGAAAAACGACCATATGATGATAACAGACACCGCAGTGGAGGGCTCCGGAAATTTAAACACCCCGGGTTCTCTAACAGGCACCTAAACCTGTCAGCATATGGAACTATGGCAAAAGCGGCCGCCGCAGTCGGGATTCCAACCCGCGACGTTCGAGTTTCCAGTGGAGCACCATAACCACTGTACCACCACTGTACTACCACTGTACCACCGCTGTACCACCGCTGTACCACCGTAGTACCACCGTCGTTTGGGACTGCCGCTATCAGTGGAAACCACGTCTTGCTAGTACTTCAACTTTTCGTTCTTGGGCTCAAGTTCACCCACATGAAAGTTTTATCTTGTACAGCCCACGGGCTGTTTCCTCACCTGTCGCGAGCACGTGATGATAAGAAGAATAATCACATACAACGCGGATTCAACCCTATTTATTCAATCCCGTTAATATATTCTGCTATACAAAGAACTGCAAAACTAAACATATAATCTTTTGTGAGCGTAAAATTGTCGACATTGAAAAGCAGTCCTAATGGGCACTGTGATCTTGCTTTCTGCGTTCGCTACCTGTCTGCGTTGTAAAGGACAAATCGGCATGAACAGCCGCTACCTTCTTTGTGATTTTATTGTGTAAAGAATTTTACTTTCGACACTGTTCTGCCATAAGTGGCGATCACGCATTCTTTGTGGACGATAATTGGTCTAAATAATTGTGAATTTATTATGTTCTAAAATATTTCTTGTTCCCATAATGGCTGCTCGACATTAAGTGATTATTAATTATGCTTCCAGACATCAGCCGGTTATTGTAAACGGTTACTCCACCTGATATAAGCATTGATGAGAAATTGATGCGCGAGAGCGTTAAAAAATAAGCCGGAAGGTATTGAGTAGAGCCACGACATGTCTTTCATCTTTTCGCTAAACACGGTGGTCAGCACTTAAAATCTCATTATAGCGTAGACGCCCAACTTGTCGCTCATCTCTAAAGTGAAAATAGAAATACTATCTTTGTTTCAAAAGCCAGGGGATTACCTGCCTGCTTCGAGAGCAGGCGTGTTCGCTAATGCTAGAATAAGTCAAGAAAGCACAATCCCTTCTTGTTAAAGAAAAGAGTCATTTCCTTTTTTATGAAATAATTTGATCAAAAAAAGCTAATACTTAGGTTTAGTCATTGATGAACAACGAAGAAGCAGCCAGAGTATACAAAAATAAATTGCGAAATGCCAGAAAATTATTATTACATGTTCTAGGAACCTCATCATGCTATAGATACTCTACGGCTCTCGGCCCACAAGCACGTTCGTCATCTGGGAAGATAAGAACTGCTGCCTAACGTCAAAGGTTCATCGTATTGAATAACATAGCATTAAAACATAAATATAAAGCGAACCTAGAAGCCACTTGGGATAAACGAATTTTAGAATGCTGTACTATTTTTAATCGTGCTCCTAGCATGCGAGATATCCGCCAAAGCTTGACTTGTAAATGATGCAGGTGGCAATGTGCTGCCAACACTCGCTGTTATTCAGAAGACATGCTGATATTCGGGGCTAGTAAGGTAAAGATAGTGAGGTTTCGGCTACCTTTACGGAAGTCGTTTGCATAGTGCGTCGAATTCGGACGCTATTTACAGGTTCTACGATTTTGGTAAGTCAACACAGATATTCTCAGTTTTCTAAGTAAATACATAACGGTGTTTTATTTTTAAGTGTGAACTCGCTGCTAATTAGGACTCTTTTACCGAAGGGTGTTGAGCCTAATTTGGCATACAAGGAAAGTCATCGAGCACTCGCGCTTTTATTTTTTTTTTTTGCGTTTGCATTCCGCATATGCTATGTTTTTTTTTTTTCGGAGCTCAAAGCGAGAATGGCTCTTATAGTATGATATATAACTGCCTGCATTACTTCACACGCTGTTCTAAAATACAAGAAGTTTTTCGCTGAAACCGACCTATTTCACTGAATAGAGAGCTAATTTAGAGAAAGTAAACTGCAGCCTTTACAATGGTACGCAAGATAAGAAGTTGTAGAACATTGAACTGTCGATGGCACCCAATGGATGGCACTGCGTAAATAGTAATCGAAAAACAAAGTTTATTGTGTGTTTTTTTTTTCTGGTAGGAAAATATTGGCAGATCCCACATAACTGGGTGCCTACGTTATGCGAAGCATGCGGAGGGAAGGTGACGGTGTTGCAATTTTATCATTGAGCAGCACGTCTTAAAATTACACTGAATATATGTACAAATGTTGCATCCATGGACATATGTTGAAGAGTTACAGATGTTTATATAGCCAGTTTTTTGCACTCTCGCAACGATGCCAACTGGAACTTAAGTATTAGCAACACCAGAAGCTGATGTGAAGCGCTGATGCTCGCGAGGATGCTGGCCCTAAACACTGCTACATAAATCAACCTCAGCGCATAGCAACTAACCACAATTGACGTTCACCCGACGTGGCGGCTGTATCAAAGGAGTACATAAGTAATGTAATAAAATAGGGCAGGCAGCACTGCAACCACTATTGCTGTTTCACGACGATTGGCATCTATTTGAAAAGTAGTAGCGAGTTCAGGCGTAGCTCTGTGGTAAAATGCTTCATTGCCACGAAGAAGAAACGCGGGGCCCTGAGACGGGCGTGCGCGCCCGTCTTAGAGATGATAAGGTGCAGAACGCAAAGTGACGGGTAAGTGCCGACACCGTTGGAAACACTCGCTTCTTCGTGCAAGCATTGCATGTTCAGCGCAGCGTGATAAGCGCTACGGTCCTTAGAAATACTTATGTAGGCCTTTTCTAGTAAAAGACGAACATGCAGAATTTTTATGTGTAGTTACGGTGCTTGAGATATGCGCAATAATTGCTTTTTAATGGACAATCGCACACGTATGAACGCTGATTCTTGAGCAACATTGGTGTTCGCTGCGGATGGGTTCGGCCGTTCGGGGTATCGACTGTGCTGTTTTGAGTACCCGGTTCATGGAAATGGTGGACAAACAGACATGCGTACAGACAGACAGACGGAGAGACAGACAGAGAGACAGACGAATGTTTTTTGCGCAGAAGGTCCATAAGAAAGACTATCATCTTTAAAAGTGCGAGATGGCGCTCATGTCTCACGTGTTACGTGACATGATGCGCACGTTCACCTCCAATGCACGCTCGAGGCACTCTAACGCAGCGCCTTCGGAATATCATTCACCGATTTTCTTGCGCAGAACATCAAACAAATGTTTTGTTCACTCTCTCCACACGCAAGGCTACCGTATTCCGACGACATTTGCAGATTACATGTAGATACGGGGCCAAATTTTTCAACCTATACTTCTGTAATCGAATCATATTGATATGGCCACGCGCACGAATATTTAACAATAAGGCGTAAAACTCAATTTGCAGGGGTTACTAGCAATTTAATAATAAACTAACTACTCGAGTCAGCACTATTCACTTACAAACTAGGTAGTAATTTTAACATCACAACGACTTAGTGCTTTTACCCAGCCTGGTTCTGGTTAGGGTTTGTTACGAGCCCAACAAGGTATACATAGTGCCTTTCCCTATAAGTTACTTTTACTAACTGTGTTTACTAGCTCGTTAGTGGATTCTGTGACAAGTAACGGGCTAGTACTTAGTGAAAATACCAACTTTTTTTTAGAGTGTAAATACGCTGCACTTGAGTGCGTGTGCGCGTGCACGCGCGCATGTGTGTGTGTGTGTGTATGTGTAATGGTGTAACAAAACACATTATTAAGTACGCACTTGGTGGTTGAAGGGCGCACTAGGGGTGGGATTTCGCTATCGCGTTCAACACTCAAGGACGAAGCTTAAGGGTCCCCGTGATTTTTTTTTTCGCCCCCAATCGGCGATGGGTGGAACGTGAGACTTTCCGAGGCCTGCTTATTTGAATAAGAACGTCTGGCTTACTTGAGATTTAACAAAGATGCCCTACGCTGGGTTCTTTTTTTTCTTTGTACTAAATCTGCAACTAGAAACAGCAATGCTGGGCAGTAGCGATGCCCTGTACGCGGGCTGAATATCTCACAACAGAAACTTAAATGACGGGACTCGCCCTCTCCGGCTTGAGTATACGTGAGCTGACCACATTTTTTCTTTGCAGCATCGATCATATATGAAGAAGCCAAGAGCTAGCTATTTTTTAGAGCACACTTGTTGCCGAAAACTGCCTGCTTCGAACTGTCGATGCAGTATACAATAGTAACCTAATGCTGCCCGCAGCTCTCGAATCGTAGCGAAGGGTACAGAGACGCGTTATTTAATACAAAGGAATTAGTTTATGCTTGGGAATTAGTAGTGCGACAACGTAGTTCTGGTAGTAACTTCAATGTGTGCAGTTCAATAACTTGACCATTTTTTTTTACTAGATTAAGAAATATTTCGCAAAATACCCATAATATACCCACTGTGCAGCCTTAATTGATACATGACCCTCTAACATCGGGGTGCCATTCGATCCAATCTTTGTATTACGCCTAGTATTTAATTGTGCGCCTAATGATTTTTATATAGAAAAAGGTGTACAAATATTTCCTTCTACTTCACGTTCATACCCTCGAGTTGTGTTTCTCCAGTTCTTCTCTATGTGGCCTGAATCGCGCCATTAAGTGAGGAAGTGGAGCAAGATAACTAGAATATACAGCTCCATAGAGGTATTCCCGCTGTCAACTTTCCAAAAATAGGGACCCGCCACGATGTTATCGTAGCTAAGGCACTCAGCTGCTGACTCGCAAGTCGTGGAATCGGATTCCGGCCATGGCGACCGCCTTTTCGATGGAGGCGAAACTGCTTAAGGCTCGTATGCTTAGATTTAGCAGCCCGTTAAGAACCCCAGGGGGCTGAAATTCCCGAAGCGCTCCACTGCAGCCTCTTTCCTGATCATATTGTGGTTTTGCAACGTAAAGCCCCTTTACCAATAATACCAGTCCAAGAAAGAAAAGCTCGCTAGAGGGAGGAACTGTACACGCTAAGTTTTAAAGACGATACTCTTTCTTGGGCACCTTCGAAGCAAAAATTTTGGTCTGTCAGTCTTTCTGTCTGAACAATTGTCTGTTTATCCATGGTAACGATCCCTTTAAAAGCACCAAACGATATTACAGAGCGCCTATATACTATCACTTGACGATACTTCCAACGGCCAACCCCATCCGCAGCGCCCACCATTAATGCTCAAGTTTTAGCGTTTACACTTGCGCGATAGTCAATTAAAACGTAATTCTTGCGCATACCTGACGCACCATAAAAACGCGTCGTTGTTTCGTATGTGCGCCTTTATACGAGAGAAGGCACACACAAGTAATTCTAAGGACAGTAGTGTTTATCACACTGCGCTGACAATGCAACGTGGAGCTCCAAAAGGCTATAGTGTTTCCAACGCTTTGCCAAGACGACATGGTGGTGGCACCTTACCGCCGCTTTGCGTTCCACTCTTTCACTTTCACTTCACTTTTATTCCTTAAAGACCCCACCAGAGGGTATTACAAATGGGGTGGGTTACAATATATACAACAGGTTCAACACTTTATTATAGGGTATAATGTGCTGTGATCGCTTCAATGAAGGCAGTAGGGCTTATCCGTTATTATACGAAAAAAAAACGAGCCCTTAGGTATACACCTGTTTCTCTTATTCATTAACGAGGGTCTCGTACTGGCAGACTTGGTGTCATTAGGTTGTATACGAGGGACTATTGGTCAGCTGCCCGCTCGTAATAAGTTCACGTGCTACGTGACGCCACACATGCGCATAAAAGGTTGTTTCACACTCGCCGCTTGGCTTACAAATGTCGCTGACTGACACTCCCACTTCTAAATTCACATATAAACTCAAAAATTTGATGGAGGGAAGGCCGCTGTGATAGCTCAGTGGTTAGAGCATCGAACGCATTATTCGAAGGTCGTAGGTTCGATTCCTGCTCATGGCTGGTTATTTTTTCACGCACTTTTCTTTGTTCATATTTAGATTCCATTTGTTCTAATAACTTCCCCTATACATTTCTTGGCATTATTGTCTCTTAGATCTCATTATTATCTATATATAATGGTGTGTTTTAATTTTAATGAACAAAGATTGAACTGCCATTTCACTTTTTCATGGCGACACCAACCTCACGAAAAATTTCGAACCTAAGCGGATCACACAGTCTCCCAATGAATCCTAAACGCCAGCCACTAACTGCCGTTTGAGCTTACCGCATTATTAGGGCAAGTCAGCTAACACTGTGTATACAGGCATTATCATGATGTTGCCTCGTTCTTTTATAAGGGGGCTTACACCATAGCACAAAGCCTTCTCTAACTCCATTGTATACGTAGCGCTATAAAGTATGCTGTCTCATTACACTACTGTGTTAATTTCTCACTCTGCCGTACTACTCTCCTACTGTGCTATTTGAAAGTAATTCTCATCAATACTGCGTCTAAAAAAAGATCGAGCACACAGGTTCACACTTCCTTCGTCACGCTCCGGTGCGTGATTTCTCCTTTACAACTCACGCCTGTATTGCCGTCAGCGCATGAGAGTACAAAAAAATAAATCAATAAACTGACTGACAATTTCTTACAATAAGCTACGGTTAAAAATGCCTCATAATACTGCCAGTCAAAAAAAAAAAGCTGCTGACGCACATCGTTAAGAGTTTTTTTTTATGTTTCGATATTCGAGGACGCACTTAGTCCATGAAGTTTGGATTCCGCAATTTTCTATTTTTCTTTTTTGCCTTATCTTCCGTATCCGCACTTCCTGTGATTACGTTTTCCGAAAGAGGTGATCGCACACATCCTGTTTTGCATAACAGCACTTTCTCGGCTGGGTTCTCTCTTTCGCCACCGTACTTCCTGGTTTCATTTCCCCGTGAGGATCAACTTCGCGCTTTCTATTTCCGGGCTCCGATGATTTCACCTGCGACGCAAGCGGCTCCCCACTTCCCCACTACATTTAGAATTCCCAGCACGCTTGTCAAGTTAAAACCAGCGTCCATGGCACTGGTTTTAACTCCTGCCCACATAAAAACTTCTTCCCATTGGCAGCTCGGAAAGTTGCTTCAAGAAGGGGAGCTGTGTGTAAAAACGACTTATAGGTACTCTCATTGAAGCCTTCTACGTTTATTATTCAATAATCGAACGTCGTAAAGAGGAGGAGGAATTCAGAAAAAAAAATAGCTCATTTTAATGCTCATGATCTATCGGGCTATCCACGATTCCGAGGAAGAAGAGCGTGGAAATACGAGCTGCAACAACAGCGCACCAATGAAAGGCCTTTCACACGCTGATAGACTCTAATTTTTATACACTAAGAGTTATTGTAGTACTGTTCTGCGACGCTAGGTGAAGCACATGAGCAAAAAAAAAAGCATCACAACACATCGAAGGTTTTTTCACTGAACTCAGTGATCGCGTAACTTCGCGAATGGCATATCAATAGAAGTCCGCCACTTCTCACTAATCACCTTATAAATTACTAAGTCTTTGTGAAAATACGTGTAACGTTAGGAGATGCATTTCCACAAAAAGGCGATACGTAAACGTTTCCATTAAATAGCAAAAACACATCTACAGACGCATACCATGTAATCAAACAGTGGTATCTATGAAAAATCCGACTTTTTTTTAGTGGATGCTTGATATACAGGTTAGTTTGGCAAAAAATAGCCAGCAATGTATTTATCAAGACTGTCTTTGAGCGCACCCCACTTTTGGTATTACGTACACATAAAAAGGCGAAACGTTCAAGAACAAACAAACAGCGCATGGCGATAGCGTAAAAATGTTACTAGGCATGCCCTTTTAAAGACGACAGTTTTTCTTGGGGACCTTCGACACAAAAATTTTGGTCTGCCTGTTTGTCTGTCTGTTTGTCTGTCTGTCTGTCTGTCTGTCTGTCTGTCTGTAAAATTGTCTGTTTGTCCATTCTTAACAGCGTTGGATGCTTGATACGGCCGACCCCATCCGCAGCGCCCACCTATGTTGCTCACGGTTGAGTGTTCATGCTTGTGCAATCGTCAATTAAAAAGTAATTATTGCGCACGTCTGCATACCAACACGTATATATTCTGCATGCGCGTCTCTTACTTGAAAAGGCATACATAAGCATTTTAAGGACCGTAGCGCTTATCACTCGGCTATGAACATGCAACGCTTGCGCGGAAGGGCGAGTGTTTCCAACGCTTTGCTAAAACAAAACGGTGGTGGCACCTACCCGTCGCATTGCATTCTCACCTTATCACCTCTGAGATGGGCGCGCACACCCGTCTTAAAGCCACGCGCTTTGTTTTCTAAGACTACTGCCAGATGGCGGTTATGTCTCACGTGTGACCCGACTTGATGCGCTCGTTTGCCTCCGCTGCACGCTCGAGGCACGCAGCGCCTCCAGAATACCATTCACCGATTTTTTCCACAGAACATCAAATAAATGTCTTGTTCTTTCTCTCCTAATGCAAGACTATCGCCTTTCGACGAGATTTTCAGGTTACATGCAGATACGGAGCAATTTTTTTGTACACAATCACTTAATCACTTGCGCTTCTTTCTCAATTCTCTAGGGACCACAACATCAGTCTGGGGTCGTACTCTGAGATCATCGACAGGACGATCTCGACGAGCTTGGATAGAGATTGCAATGCATGCTTTTTGGGGACGCTGACAGTGCGGTGAACAAGAGGTCTACATGATTTCTCTACAGATGCCTCCATGGAATGGCAATATTGTCCACTATGTGAGAAATGCCATCTAATTGAGGTGTTTTGGTG